>JASTWQ010000988.1:0-46324 GCA_035220615.1 Leptothorax acervorum
AAGCGTTACGGATTGCGATAAACGAGCTTCGGCATTCGATTACCGCTGAATCAGAAACGACAACGGACAACAATGGACAAACGGACCAAGATCGGCTACGAACCACTAACAAGCGGCAACGAACGACCAAAAATGGTTCAGGAACGGCTATCGGAGGGCTGCCGAGCGACTAAAGAACAGCTATCGAGCAGCTATCAAGCGGCTCAAAAACGGCTCAAGAACGGCTATGAACGGCTGACGAATAGCTATAAACGGTCAGCGGATGACAAAGAACGGCTATTGAAGGACAATAAACAAAAATAAACAGCTATTGAAAAAAAAGTTGGAGATATAAATCATAATTTCTTTGCACATATTATTATTATTACGCGCTGACCAATCGTATCGCTAAAAACATGACATTGTCGAAATCCGATGGACGTAAAAATATCGAGAAGCAACGACTCGTCGAGGAACTGCATGCTCCGGCGAGAAGAAATTTTCCACGAAGGCACGTCATAGTGCGAGGGTACGACGACCTGTGGCAGGCTGACATCGTCGAGATGCGTCCATACTCGCGTTTCAACAAAGGATACCACTATATACTTACCGTCATCGATGTGTTGAGCAAGTACGCGTGGGCCGTGCCACTCAAGAGTAAAGGCGGAAGCGAGACAGCCAACGCTATCGCTAAGATAATTTGAGACAGCAAGAGGTTCCCGAAAAACTTGCAAACCGATATGGGAAAGGAATTTTACAACGCCGACGTACAACGATTCATAAAGAAACACGATATCAATCATTATTCCACATATTCGGTGATGAAGGCATCGGTCGTCGAGCGATTCAATCGCACGTTAAAGAACGACATGTGGAAGATGTTTACGCTCAACGGAAATTACAAGTGGGGTCGACATGCTGCCGCGTCTCGTCACGGATTACAACGCGCGCAAGCATCGAACGATCGGTATGCGACCCGTCGAAGTTACTCCCGCGATCGCTGAAAAACTCCTGGGTACGGTGTACAGCGCGATAAAGATCGCGGGTCCGGCAAAGTTCAAAGCAGGCGACCCGGTACGCGTTAGCAAATACAAGACGATTTTCGAAAAAGGTTACACGCCGAATTGGACCACCGAGGTGTTTAAAATCGTTAAAGTGCAGCGTACTAATCCCGTAACCTATCTACTCGAGGACTATCGTGGAAAATCTATCGCTGGAGCGTTCTACGAGCACGAGTTGCATCGTGCGACTTACCCGGACGTGTATCTCGTGGAGAAAGTACTTCGCAGGAGGGGCGATAAAGTTTACGTGAAATGGCTGGGATTCGATGGATCGCACAACTCTTGGATACACAAGGACAATGTGGTTTAATTTTATACAGGCTGCATTTATTTTTTTACTTTATAAAAAAATATGTACACAACATATGAGAAATATACAATATACATATAAAAAAAAATAATGAATTGACATCTTTATTATTATTATACGACATATATAAGAAATATACAATATACATATAAAAATATAAAATACAATATCTTTATTATTATACAATATGTATAAGAAATATACAATAGATATATACATATAAATGAAATACGATATCTTTATTACACTACATTATACTAAATTACGTTACAATTATTTTATAATGTCCCCATGGCAACGTAGAATAATCGGTAGGATCGGGCACAATGTATCGCTTATCGTCGTACGGACTCAGAGCGATTTTCGTTTCGGACACTGTATACACTTCGTGCAGCTTCGATCTTATACACGACTGACGACGAGTCATTTCAACCTCATCGTTCAGACACCGCGTGTAGTCGTCGAACGTTATAGTACGCGCTACGACGTTACTCTTGACACCTTTTGCTCTCTTAGTGTCTTTTTTACCATCGACTCGCAAGGCGTACATTTTCGCCCTGAGTCCGACGAATTCGGTCATGATCGCGCCGTTATTTTCATCCTTTATCAAGCCCGGCACCTTCTTGTTCTCAAGCGGTATACCGTACGCGTTGTCGACCGGGTAATCGCTCGTATCGAATCTATCAATGTCGCGTTTCACGTTTTCGTACACATTCTCGCACTCTATATGATAGATCAAACTGTCCGTGTCGGTATACATAACTTTACACTTGTCGCTATACAGTGGTAACATGTACTCGTGATGAAATTCGTACAAACACGTCTTGGATATGTCGAGGATACACATGCCCACGTAGATAGGTTTGTTAAACATCACCTCGAGTCTACGCAGCTCAACGGCAACCAAATTTTCCGAAAAAATACTTCTGCTATGGAAATTTGGTTTCGCGATTATTGCTTCAGCACCGTATCTCCCATTCCATTTTGTCAGTAGTTTAACATCTACGTGATTTCGCAAATTCTCCATGGTTTTTCCGAAAACCGCGTTATTCATCAATTTATATAAGTTCTTTTCGAAATCGTTTGTCGCGCGCGTTCTAAATGTCGTATTAAGTTCTATGTAATCGCGGAGCCATGGAGATTGCGAAAATTCCAATACGCGGTGTACCTTTGTAACGCGAAGACCGTGACGAATACATTGCTGCAAGTTACGGTAATGTATGACGTAACGTTTCTTATCGTAAAGAGTTGCGAGAAGTTTTTCCTGCCGCTTGCCGAGTGGTTTATCGCGCGTCGGACAGAACGGTAGGTCAGCATGCGCGTCGTGCAAATGTCGCGGATACTCGAGATCGACTTCTAGAACATAACCAGTCGGGGAATCCGAAGCGACCGCGCTCGCGTCAAAGTTCGAGATATCGTCGATCCATCGAAAATTTGCATAAGGTAATGGTTGACACATTGCCCATCCGTACAAATTATTGACGTCAAAGTACATCAAGTACGACGGTGGTTTCGATGGATCGTACGATTGCATGTACTTGTTATTGTCTCGCGCATATCTACCGGAACATTGACTGAGGCCGCCGCGAATACCGCGTTCGATAAACCATGTCAATGTCGGTGAGCAGTTCAAAATTTATGCGTGTATATTTCAACATGGCGTCCCACGTGAAACCTGGCAAAGTATAATAATGCGCAGGATCTAATCCATAACTCGCGACACAACTATCGCGGAAATTTTCAAATATGTCGGCCAATAACAAGACATCGGTCTTTAGATATAGATCGCTGTATTCGCCCAAGGTTTGAATGGAAAACCGTCGCCAGACGTTCGCGGCGTGCTCGTAATCGCTATCGGATATAGTGTTACCGGTCAAAGAACTGTAAAACGATTCGCGCGGTGGTAAGCATGGGTCCTCCAATTTTTCGACGCAGTCAATGTATTCGTACGGAAATACACCTTTTCGCGTCAAAAGATCAAAATCATCGGTCGATAATTGCAAAAATTCAGAATGCACAATTTTTAATTTATCTCTGCACAGAAAACATACTAATTTATCGAGGCTGCTACTCAGAAATTTATATGAATCTATAAAACGTAACTTTACGCAATTTTGTGACTTTGATCTTTCGGCGGTATCATTAACATGCTTTGTGAATGAAATATATTTTTCCTTCGTTATCAGTAACAAATCAATTTTGCCTTCAAACGTGGTAGCAATTTCTTTAATAATGAAATGTGAATTGTAGCCGGATAAATTATGAAATACAATGGGAATGAAGTGCGAATCTTTATAATTCAAATTACAATTTGAATGCGCGGGACCTCTATACCGACCGGTCAGATGGCAATGATCGCGTACCCGCGTGTCGTCTGGCGCAAACGGTTTTTCACATACGTGACATTGCGTAGCTGTATTAAACTTTTCCCATTCGTCTCGCGTTAAGCTTGCCATGGGGACATTTGCGGATAAAATACCTTTTACGCGATGCGCTAATTCCTTTAGTTCGTTGGCGAACCACGCAATACAATCTCTATCGCGACGAAACCGATATACAGACAACGAATTGTCGTACGAGCACTGTAGGTAGTACCCTATGCTGAATACCTGATGATGTTGAGACATGTAGGTTGACGCTTGCTGATCAGCATCCGTTTTCTCTAGGGTGCATTCAAGGTCGGCGTATACAACAAACGGGAGCCGCTCCTTCCTGCTGCAGTTTTTAAAGCTCAGCCACTTTTCGTTGTCGCTCGGTAGTCGGATTGCGCAGTCGTTCATCTTTCGACAATCAATGGCGTGGGCTTCCAATCTCTCGCTCGAAATGAAGTAGTGTAAGCATCTGAAAAAAAAACATAATTGTTTATTATCTTTTTTAAACAAGAAATAATTTATTTCAATTTTTATTTTATATAAAATGTATAGGTACTCACCGATCGCAAAAGTATTTCCGGCCATTGTGTTTGCTCAACTGCGAGCTCACGAGGCGGGACAGGTTCTTTATCCACGCGAAATGTCCCACGTTGTCGTCTCGCGGATCTGGCAGGTACAGCAAATTGACGTGCTTATTCCTTTTACTGTCGGTGAGTCGTATCGGGAGAATTTTCAGCGGCTCTTGTTGCTCGACAGTATATACATTTATCGACACGTCGTTGAGTCGTTCAAACTTCTTAATTTGCTTTAACGTCATTGGAAACTCAATGTCCTTAAGATTTAGCACCGATGTATAATAGGGGTACGAGAATGGTTTATTTGCATTTGTTTTGGCTGGACGCAGAGCAGCTACCACCGACCACGCGAAACACGCATTGTCCTTTGACTGCACGTTGATCACCGCTCTCTTTTTCTTTATCTCTCGCGGCATTTCCACAACACACCCCGCGTGCAAAGGATTGTACTTGTTTGTATTTACCGTCAAGTTCAGTATACGCGACAACGCCCACCCACTATCACGTTCTTGAAATTCTTCCAAGGTGGCTAACGTAGGCTCGATAACGCGCTGCTCATACCACTCACACAGGTCGGACGTACGAAAAAGTTCAAAGTTTCCCGTAGCGAAACTTTTATCTGCGCGTTTATCACCTGTCACAAATTCACCGTTGAACACGGTATTCACCTTCACATTTTCATGCTCTCGCATGATGGTCCGCACACGATCGAGCACAATGTCTGGCATCTTCGAGAAACTGGCGAGGCACTATATGTTTTAGGTTTATTACCGCACCAGTCTGTATACGACTTATAAAAGCCGTATCGATATCGCACCATCGGAGTCCTGTCTCACTCGCACTCGCACTGTATCCGGCGCCCGCATGCACGAAACGTTGGCGTACCGAATCTTTCAAACTTTCGAGTCGCGTGATTTGAGCCACCGAAGATTGTCTATCGTGAACGGATAATCGTGGACGTTTGGCGCAACTACGTCCTTCCTCGATTATCTCGTCGCATCGTTGCTCCCACGCGGTCAATTCTTCCCTCGAATTCAGTCGAGCGGATTGCTCCGAGAGCTCTTGCACTTGCTCTCTTAAACGGTCCATATTGAAATGTCTTTTTTTACAATATTAAGTCCTTTTACATCTCTGTGCAAATAGGACACATATTGCATGGCAAGATTTGGTATAATTTTTGTCTGCAATTGGAGCAGTACCGGCCCTCAATTGCGTCATGCAGCTCAATTACGTGTCTGCGTACGGCGTATATATATATATCTTGTGTGTTAGGCGCTATGTCAATCATGCATGACATGCATGCTCGATAGTTATTGCTCAATGTGTAGTAAAAAATTATTGCGCAACACTTAGTGCGCCCACTTAGTGCGAGAATCTCGTCGCGATATACAATTTTTTCAGTTCGTTGGTCATCCCCTGGTGAATTGCGCCCACTGTCGTCAGATAATGCACGATCTTCTTCATCGGATGAATCTACGTCCATTATGTCCTCCCAATTAATATTCTCTCGTTCCATTATTTTTGAGAACAATATTCGTAACGTCACTTATCAATCACTTATCAATCACTTTACTTTTTTTATTAACTTGCGCGCACTTACACTGGTACTGAACGTATATAGTATAAGACTTTATATACGACACAGAGCAGAATCACGGGGCTGATGCTTAGCGTATACTGCGATTTTGGTGCCTTTCGTTCTCCATTTTTATCCATTTTTGTCTATCGCTTTTTCTCTCTCTTTCCAAGAGCATCGTAAAGAGAAGTAACATCCCTTAAAATTTAAATCTGGATATGTTTCTAAAAAATTTTGACACAAAAATGGCGCAATATACCATATCCGGACACGTAGCCCAGATAAAAGGCTCTTCACAAAAAATAAAGTGAAGACATCTCGGCGTCACGATACTTGGTCATAAATTATAGCGGCCTGTCATCGGCGCTCAATTCTATAACGCTTTTTTCTTACTGCCGCGAAGATATAAAGGGTTATTTCTTGAAATAGAAAAACCATGACGGGTATCAGTCGCACCATACCCTGCTGTTTTGTATGTACCTATGTGCCAAAATGTTGGTACAAATAGTGCAATATACCATATCCGGACACGTAGCTCAGATAAAAGGCTCTTCACAAAAAATAAAGTAAAGACAACATCTCGGCGTCACGATACTTGGTCATAAATTATAGCGGCCTGTCATCAGCGCTCAATTCTATAACGCTTTTTTCTTACAGCCGCGAAGATATAAAGGGTTACTTCTTGAAATAGAAAAACCATGACGGGTATCAGTCGCGCCATACCCTGCTGTTTTATATGTACCTATGTTCCAAAATGTTGGCACAAATAGTGCAATGTAACATGTCCCGACATGCAGCCCTCGACAAAAGCTTCCAGAATTTTCCAAGAAAATTCAACCTTGGTAAATAAAATCTACAGCATTTTAGTTAGTTTTTCCGGCGAGCACGGACGTTAGTTAGTTACGTTCTCGTCGTATCGAGTTTTGAAAAAATTCGAGCACGCTGTAACTGTTAAATATGGACAACGCGGGAATGGCTAAACATTATTGTTTATCGATTGTGCATAATCTTCGCGATCGAGAACTTGGATTTCAAAATGTGCTCACTCAAACTAACAAGTGGTGTCCTAAACATCAAGTATTGCAGACCTGTGATATTACAGATATACGAGATATGTGTTTGGAATACGTTTCTCTTGATATTGAGACATGCTGTGCTGTAGTTCAAGATTATTTTTTCAACACAGTGTATTCAACTAAATCTTTAAGCGATGATTCTGTGTATAACATTCAACGCAAACCACCGTCCGAACCACCAAAACCGAAATGTTTTTTGGATCGCGAGTACGCAAATTTGGATAAAAACCAAGATGTGGGTCAAGACGTTAATCAAGTAGATCGATCGCAATTAGCCTGTCGCATGTACAAATGGTGCCCTAAACATCGGACATTGGAGCATCATTGGATTTGGGAGAATTAGAATTTTTATAAGATGGACACTGGAAACAAATCGTGGAAGAACCGGCACATTGAGTGAGTACTAAAATTTTGCGCATATACATATATAATTGTGCATACATTTTTACATACTTAATTTTATTTTTTCTTTTTCAGTTTTAATAAACCTTGCAACACACATATCTTGTAAAGAAGATTTAACATTAATAAATGTACAACACGAATAAATGTACAATAACACGGTAAACATTTTTAAATTATTTTCTCCTTCCACCTTCTTCTCCTCTATTCCTTGTTTAAATTATGCGTTGCGATAATGTCTCTTTCTTAAACTGTAAATTTAAGGAACTAATAAAATGATTAAATTATTTAAAATATTAAAATACCGAAAAGGAGGAGGAAAGTTCGAGAACGCGAAGGGAAATGAGTCGAGCGAGAGAAAGAAACGTAGTACGTGACGTTACAACTCCAAAGTGGCGTCGTGAAACATGTTCAAACACGAAGCCGTCGACAAAGGGATCTCCACAGAAAAAAGAAAAGAAAAAAAGACAAATCGACGTCACGATCGTCGATGTCATAAATTATAGCTGAACACCTTTAGGTTATTTTAAATATTACACTATGTCCCGACGAGCGCGCCTAAATTCCCCCTCCCCCTCCCTCTCCAACGCGGACCTATCAACGCAATTGCACGATCCCCCTCCGGGATCTTGCCCCACGGGCCCCCACACCCCCCACCACCGGGCATAGAGAACACCTCATAGGGCACGCTTGCGACTAACATCGCGGTCGATATGTATAATCGATAAACAACTTATTAAATCTTGTTCGGTATGTTATCTACGTACAGTTAGCAATCGTATGTACCATCGGACTAATTCGGATGGTAAAAAAAGACCACGTGACTAGTTTAGATGGTAAAAGAGATCGCGTGACCTCGATCGATATTATCGACCGTGATCTTGGTCGCGAACGCCATCTATGAGTCCCTCTAGGTACTACGTGGAACCCCCCTGCCCCGCTTACCCCTCGCCAACAGAAAATTTAGAACTCCCATAGTCTACCTACTGTCTACTCTATAGGGACACTTGTGCTGAACAGGAAAATCGATTGAATCGATGTTTCAGACACATTTTACGACCTGGAGGACTTCCGCCATAGAGCAATCTATTCCGCGCCGTTGCCCAGTGTCCCGCTTTGCCAAATTATTTAAATGGGCTGAAAAAATTTGTATAACTACTTAAAAGTATCACAAATATAATCCATAAATATTGAATAATTTATTTTGTTTACTTTCTTCACAAAAAATTCACAAAGAATCACCTATTTTTTGGACCTACTGAGGGATATGGACCCTTAAAGAAAAATTAAATGAGCATATCGAAAATCAGTTGTGTTAATATATAAGTAACTTTAAGTAGAGTGTAATTGATAACTCATGCGAAATGCTTTGAAGTAAATATTAGAAAAGAGTCATCTTCTTACCTCTTTGCAGGTTGCGACCGCGTCTAAGACGCCTTCCGCGGCCACGTGGAGATATTCCGTTTGTTCTTCCAACATCGTCCGATAGCGGCATCGAATCGGCAGTAACTGTCATTTCTAATAATATCAATTTTCGAGAAATTAATAAAAAATAAAAAATATATAATAAAATCGAAACAGAATTACGCGCTACATATAAGCTCCCAGATAGCACAGCTGATCTGTATAAATTCATAAAGATCAGATTCAGATCTTTTTAAATTCATAAAGATCGGCTGGGCTATCTGGGTTATTAGACTTGTAAAACATATTCTCTAGTAAGAGTTTTATCAAAGCTTATAATTAGGAGGATAAAATTCACCTGCGGTCGTACCACTTGCGATGATTCCGAGATTATCCCGTGAAAATGTATTTGGTATTTCGTCTTCATCGGTAGTACGTATAATTGAATTTGTTGCATCCTGCTGATTTTCGGGGTCAACATGTGATATAGGCGCAGGCTGCTCCACTGTAAATAATAAATAGAACAATTAATTAAAGGCAAGATATTAAACAGAAAATAAAACATTTTAAACAAAGTGAAAAGGATATAATAATAGGATGTAGAAAGATATTATATAAAATTGCATCTTGTAAAAAGTGGTACGATATAAACTGTTAAGACACATGTAGACATATTACGAAATTAACAAACCGAGTTCAATGAGAGACATAAAAAAAAAATAAGAGTAAAAATATTGCACTTTTAAAACAAAATTAAAATATTAAAATATGCGATACCTGTATTTGCGTCAAACAAATTGCCGTCTGCCATGTCTTGATTATCTGTATCGTTCTGTAAATCTGCAAAACAAAGTTTATTTTCTCTTTCTCTTTATCTCATACAATATATTATTAAATTATGATATATTAATATGTAATATTTATAATACGATGTAATATTTATTTTGAGACAAACCAATATTTTCTTTGGGTAAATGTGCTGCATTGCTGAGCGCCAAAAGAAATTCCTTCAAAGAATATCTATAACAATAATATATGTAGAATATATAACTTTAACGACTAAAAGATTATACTTAGAAATTTAATAAACATATGACACAAGAAATTATTGTAAAATTGTAAAAATGTTGCTTATTTTTTTATCGCAAGATTGCCTAAATTAAACAAAATATGTATTACCTTCCTGAGTTCAACAAAGATTGTGCCTCCGCAATGCGTTTGTCGCGAATGATGTTTCGTCGAACGCGTACTCTCTTTACACTGAGCCCTACTGCCAATCTCGCAAAATTAATTTCTTGATCGGTGATCAAATCACTTAGATTGTCTGCAAAAGAGTCGTATTGTAAAAATATATATACATATTTATGCGGTGCGCAAAAGGCGTAGCAATAATAGGCGATACATACGGAGAAAATTCCAAATATTTGGATGAATTCCACCAAGTTTTCGAAAAATCACAAAATGAAAGCTTTCTACCAAATTATTAGTCCGTATTAATGTTCCAAAATAGGAGACTTTATCTTTTAAGGGAAGCCAAGTACGTCTCAAATAAACGGTAAACTGTAACACGGCAGGATACTCTGCCGATATCATATCGGCTTCTTCTTGAATAATTTGCAATCCTTGCTCGAACATATCAGCCGGAGCCAACGGTAAGGCCATGGTAAGACCGAGAATCTTTCTTGGAGCTGCTGTTAATCCTAAGGATTTCCAGCGTCTTAATATGGCCTACTTAAAGAGTAAAATATTAAATATAAACTAACAAGCAAGTGAGTTGGAAAAAGCTTCCAAGTTTACTAAATACTTCGTTTTGGCTCTTATTATAAAATTTGATGTGTATGTACCTGGTTGAAGTGAAACCAGCAGCCGGTTAGTCGCGAGTTCGGGAAAATCTCTCTTGCAATCGTAATTGCAGCGCGTTCATAGTCGCTCATGACTGATCGCACTTCTTGCAGTGCATTTGGACGCAGCTCCTTCAATTTCCGCCAAATTGCACTGTACACATTCATCGTGCGTTTTTCGCAAAAAGCAAAGAGGACAGCTATACCCTAAAATAAATAAATATATCATATTAAATTCCAGGCGAAAATGACTTTATTGAAAATTCATATTTTACCTGAAATGTGCCAATTTTGAAAGTAGTGTTCATGAATGGTTTATAAAGTCTTAGGAAAAAGTAAATTGACACCTTTCAAGTGTGAAATGATATATATGGAGGGGTTAAAGCCATAATGGTGTAAGTCACTTTTTTTAACCTATCGAGTTGTCTTCATAAATGCAGTCTACACATGCAGGTATGTTGAAAGAAATAGGAAAAAAGAGTGGTCAAAAAAATTGACTTACACCACTATGGCTTTAACCCCTCCATATGTACTTGCACATCTCATTATCTGGGGTAACGTATGAACATTGGACTGACATGTAGGGAAATTGAGAGCTGTTAAATTTGTATACCATCCTTTACATACAACTTACCGTATCCATATATCGTACGTGGATCGTGTACAATTGCGCGAAGGATGGCACTCTGGGAACCACCTGCACACAAAAATGTAAATTTTTTCAAAATATTGCATATTTTGGCATCTTATTGTTTTATCTCTTGTTTTTGTTTTATTACTCAGGTTAAATAATATCAAATCTCAAATATTGCTCACCGAAAATGTTCCATCCATGTAAATTTCTTTACTTTCTGCTAAAGCATCCAACAAAGCCTCACTTGTGAAAATGACGGCTCTGTACCCTTTATCTGTTACCACTGTTCCTTTAAAAATGTGTTGAACTGGTTGGTAACTGTTTAATAATAAGTCAAGTTCGGCAATGGTTTGCGGTGTTTCGGGCCTTCGACGTAGTTGTTCCCTACTGAGAAAAAAAAAAATAAGCAATATTTTTACAATTTTACAATAATTTCTTGTGTCATATGTTTATTAAATTTCTAAGTATAATCTTTTAGTCGTTAAAGTTATATATTCTACATATATTATTGTTATAGATATTCTTTGAAGGAATTTCTTTTGGCGCTCAGCAATGCAGCACATTTACCCGAAGAAAATATTGGTTTGTCTCAAAATAAATATTACATCGTATTTTAAATATTACATATTAATATATCATAATTTAATAATATATTGTATGAGATAAAGAGAAAGAGAAAATAAACTTTGTTTTACAGATTTACAGAACGATACAGATAATCAAGACATGGCAGACGGCAATTTGTTTGACGCACATACAGGTATGGCATATTTTAATATTTTAATTTTGTTTTAAAAGTTCAATATTTTCACTTTTACTTTTTTGTTGTCTCTCATTGAACTCGGTATGTTAATTTTGTAATGTGTCTACATGTGTCTTAACAGTTTATATCGTACCACTTTTTACAAGATGCAATTTTATATAATATCTTTCTACATTCCATTATTATATTCTTTTCACTTTGTTTAAAATTTTTTATTTTTTGTTTAATATCTTGCCTTTAATAAATTGTTCTATTTATTATTTACAGTGGAGCAGCCTGCGCCTGTATCACATGTTGACCCCGAAAATCAGCAGGATGTAACAAATTTAATTATACGTACTACCGATGGAGACGAAATATCAAATAGATTTTCACGGGATAATCTCGGAAACATCGCAAGTGGTACCGCAGGTGAATTTTATCCTCCTAATTATAAGCTTTGATAAAACTCTTACTAGAGAATATGTTTTACAAGTCTAATAACCCAGATAGCCCAGCCGATCTTATGAATTCAAAAAGATCTGAATCTGATCTTTATGAATTTATACAGATCAGCTGTGCTATCTGGGAGTTTATATGTAGCGCGTAATTCTGTTTCGATTTTATTATATATTTTTTATTTTTAAACCAACCTTTTCGGGACGGTATATCAATTTTTTCTCTAACCACCCCCTCAATTACAAAATTAATACGATAACGAATTTGGTGGATAGGGCCGTCCTGTTATCCGACGAACGCTTTCACCGAGCCAACATTCAAGTTGTGAAGGAAATTCTGTCGAACAATTGCTTTCCGAAATGCGTCATCGACAAATACGTCGCCAAACGACTTAATGTTCTTAAAAATCGGACCCCCCGCGATACAACTGCGGAGGCCGACAACCTCGCCCCTGACTTAAGAAGATGCATTCCTATGCCCTATATCAATGGTCTCAGCGACAACATCCGCCGCATTTTAGGGAAGTTTGGTTTCGATACTTTGTTCACCGTACCTAAAAAATTAGATTGTCTAATAAAGAGAAGGAAAGACAGTCTGGATGGTCTCAAACAAACGGAGCTTGTGTATAGGATTGACTGCTTGAATTGTAGAGCTTCATACGTCGGACAAACGAAAAGACACCTTGGTACGCGCATTAAAGAACACCAAGCCGACATAAAGAAGGATGTCAGCAAACAGTCTGTGGTCAGCAAGCACAGGCTTACACATAACCACGACTTTGACTGGTCTAAACCAAAGATTTTGCATAAGGAGAGACGATTGAAAAAGAGGGGAATCGCAGAAATGTTTTTCATAAAGAAATGCGACAACGCCATTAACTTACAAAAGGACACTGAAAAGCTCAATGCCCTTTACGATCGCGTTATCAAGGAAACATAGGCCTTCCTTCTCGTTTCCCCTCTCGCTTATTGTTATTTTCGTTTCTACTTTTATTGTTTTTAAACGTGTCTTCTTGTCTTATGCCTGTCCTTGCGACCAGTCGCAGTACCACAGCCGCACGGCTCTGACATGTTTCTTTGTGTTCCATAACTGACATGTCGATTTTACATTATTATTTTTTAACACGCACTGACGCTCAAATTATGTAAGCATGAATTATTGTATCTGTTCACCTATGCTATTTTTAACATCCTCTGACTCCGAAACGTTTAGTTTTTAGATGGCTTAGTTTGGACATTATGCCAGGATAAATAATAATTTGTTAGCCTTATTCACTTGATAAGGACCGAAAGGGGCGGTCGAAACGTCGTGAGAGTATAATAAAGAATTTGCCAGTTGGTCGGCTTTAAACACACAGAGTTTAATTTTTTTATTTTTAATTAATTTCTCGAAAATTGATATTATTAGAAATGACAGTTACTGCCGATTCGATGCCGCTATCGGACGATGTTGGAAGAACAAACGGAATATCTCCACGTGGCCGCGGAAGACGTCTTAGACGCGGTCGCAACCTGCAAAGAGGTAAGAAGATGACTCTTTTCTAATATTTACTTCAAAGCATTTCGCATGAGTTATCAATTACACTCTACTTAAAGTTACTTATATATTAACACAACTGATTTTCGATATACTTATTTAATTTTTCCTTAAAACACAATTATAATAAAACTTACTTTGAGAGCCCTTTTTCTTTTCGAACCCGTTATGTTATTCGGAAATTACCGATATTTTCAATAAGAAAAAGTTGATTCCAAAATAATAAGAGAAATCACACGAGTTGCGGCACACTATGTACGTTTGTATGTTTATACAAGCTCGTATATTCATAAATTTTGTAAAATAACAACTCATTTGAGGCAAAGAAAACCCATTAATGTATTGTCATAATGTATGTAAATATATGTTTATTTATTTATTTACTTATCTATTATTTTAATAGCTGCACCCACATCTGAAGACATTCGAACACTTAATCAGAATGCTGGACTAGCGGGTAGAGGGAGGAGGAGTCGCGGCAGGCCTCCTAGCCGTCGCGGACGACGCGGTAGACTTGCAAGATCCAATCAAATTCGAGAAGGTAGGAAATAACACGTTTTTATCATTCATCGCTGATGCGATACTGATGATATTTAATTGCATAATGTGTTGTTAAGCTACCATTTCATAAGATACAGCTTTCAATAATAGTTATGTCATTTCTCTAATCTGCTGTTGCTGTGTATTTATTGTGATTTTTTTATTATTTTAGAGACTGCGAATACTGAGGAAGAAAGCGGAAGAACGCAGGAACTGATCGCACGTGTCGAATCTATTGGAAACGAGAGAAGTGATTATAAATGAAGGTAAGTGTGCATGTGTATACATGTTATCAATACTGTTCTTTTTTATATTTCTTATTACTCACTATTGTTCTTATTATTCTTATTATTATTAATATTATTATTAAAACTAGTTTAATTAACTTTCTTATACTGTCATTTAAGAACGTAAAATAACTACGCATTTGAGGCAAAGAAAACCCATTAATGTATCGTCATAATGTATGTAAATATATATTTATTTATTTATTTACTTATCTATTATTTTAATAGCTGCACACACATCTGAAGACATTCGAACATTTAGTCAGAATGCTGGACTAGCGGGTAGAGGGAGGAGGAGTCGCGGCAGGCCTCCTAGCCGTCGCGGACGACGCGGTAGACTTGCAGGATCCAATCAAATTCGAGAAGGTAGGAAATAAAACGTTTTTATCATTCATCGCTGATGCGATACTGATGATATTTAATTGCATAATGTATTGTTAAGCTACCATTTCATAAGATACAGCTTTCAATAATAGTTATGTCATTTCTCTAATCTGCTGTTGCTGTGTATTTATTGTAATTTTTTTATTATTTTAGAGACTGCGAATACTGAGGAAGAAAGCGGAAGAACGCAGGAACTGATCGCACGTGTCGAATCTATTGGAAACGAGAGAAGTGAGATTATAAATGAAGGTATGTGTGCATGTGTATACATGTTATTAATCCTGTTTTTTTTTTAATATTTCTTATTACTCACTATTCTTATTCTTATTATTATTATTATTATTATTATTATTAAAACTAGTATAATTGACTTTCTTATACTGTCATTTGAGAACGTAACATCTTTCGATGTAACATATAAAAAAAAAGACGCCAAGCACGCGTGGTGTACCTTGAAAAAGTCGAAGTAGTTATCTTTGTACCTCGAAAAAATCCAAATAATATCTTTACCACGAAAAAATCCAAGTAATATCTTTACCTTAAAAAAACCAAAGTAATATATTTACCTTGAAAAAATCGAAGTAATATATTTATTACAAAAAAAAGAAATGATATCTTTAAATTATGCGCCAATTAAATATATATTATATCAAAAAATAACTATTGTTCTTTTAAAAAATGTATTCCCATTAAAGTGAAAAAATTAATATAAAATGTGAAAAATTTTAGTGAAAAAAACTTGGCGCTGCCAAATTTTAAAATATTTGAAAGCAATAAATAACTAATTTAAAATATTAAATTAATAATTACAATGTGAATGTAGAGACTTTCACACATTAATTTAAAGTACTTTTTCCATTTATAGAAATTGTTTCATTAATATATATTATTATGTTTAGCAGCGCCAAGTTTTTTTCACTAAAATTTTTCACATTTTATATTAATTTTTTCACTTTAATGGGAATACATTTTTTAAAAGAACAATAGTTATTTTTTGATATAATATATATTTAATTGGCGCATAATTTAAAGATATCATTTCTTTTTTTTGTAAAAAATATATTACTTCGATTTTTTCAAGGTAAATATATTACTTTGGTTTTTTTAAGGTAAAGATATTACTTGGATTTTTTCGAGGTAAAGATATTATTTGGATTTTTTCGAGGTACAAAGATAACTACTTCGACTTTTTCAAGGTACACCACGCGTGCTTGGCGTCTTTTTTTTTACCTTTTTGTAAAAGGTAATTTTGTACGGATATCACCCCTTTTTGTTACAGATACATCAAACGCCATAATGACTATCGACATTGACATTTATGTCTGATAAAATCAAATGTAAATATTTTTTGTATCAAGAGACGCGGTAGCGTCTCGCGCCAAGTATATTTTTTATTAACATTAACATTAACATTATTTATAAACAAAAACAAGATTTTTGTAACAAGATTAACAAGATACATAAGCGATATATCCTTCATTACATACGTCCAGTCGTGATGAGCGAGACGCTACCGCGTATCATTTACAGGAAAAAACTCGCTTCTCGAGAAATAAATCATTGAATTTTATTAAATAAGTCAATACTATCAAAAGATTTAAATATTGGACAACAAAATAGATTTTTCTAATTACAATAATATAAAATTAATGCACATATAAGCACTTGATGCACAGATTTATATATAAGCCTGCATTTTTCTGTCCAATTTATGTAATTCAGATACGTCGTCGTCGTCGTCGTCGTAGTCGTAGTCGTCGTCGTCTTCTTCTTCGCAAAATCGAGGTTTGTCGGTTTGACCTACCGTGTCGCTAGAGGGCTCTGAGCCGTGCTAGGCGGCAAAGCTGATAAGTTCAAATTTTCGATCAACGCTCGCGCTTCTTTTCTCGCTTTCTCTCGCTCTCTCTCGCTCTCTCTTGATCACTCTCTCTCTCTCTCTCTCTCTCTCTCTCTGCGCATGTGAGTATGCTAAGACGTGTTGTATATCGCTCTGCATTTTGAGAACATTTTCTGCTGCCTACTGCCCTTCGGGGCCTTCTTGTTCTAGTGCATGGATTGTAGAGCTTGTTTGCTTGCCATTTCTTTCTGCTTTTGAGCTGATCACTGGATTCTCAGAGGTATTTTCCTATATTTTACGGTGGATCTGGATTGAATTTTTCTGGAACTTGGTTTCTCTTGACGGAATCTGAGTGCGGGGCGCATGCGCTGACACCTTCTATTGGCTCCTTCGGACGGCATGCCGAACCCGGAGAGGACGACGGACTCGACTTCTCCCACCCATGCTGATTCAGACGGCGGCGGGCGGATGGAAAATATAAACAAGTCAAAAGGTCTTTCTCGTGTATCATCGGCGTCGAGTTTGCCAACAGCGGCGGATGTAATACAAAATACTGCTTTAAATGCCTCTAGGGTTAATGCCCTGAGGCAATCTCTAAACAGGCATCACGACAATGTGTCGAGGCAGCTTCTGTCTAGTAAAGAGTCTCTTGACAAGAGGACCCAAATTGATTCTGCCTTTCGTGCTTGTAAAGAAGCGTTTGATGAACTCTCGGTGGCATATCTTAGTATGATTGAATGCAATTCTCAGCAGTTTAACTTTGCGGAGACAGTTAAGAGTATTGTAAGCGATGCCTTGTCTGATGCCTGTGACAAACTAACAGCTCGCTCGAGTGCTGACTCTACGTCTACTGGGCAGGGAAATGCCGGTGCTTCCTCTGTGCCCTCTTATGCGGCGGTAGCTTCGGGGCAATCGCGCGTGCGGGTGGCTCGCGGCTCCTCTATTGAGGTGCCACGTACCACCAACTTGATTGTTACGCCTAGGGAGAACTTCTCCACGAAGTACAAAACGTCTAGGGAGACTAGGGATGCGCTTCAGAGGACCATCAGGCCATCTGACTACAACTTGAAAGTCAACAGAATTTCGTCAGCCAGGAACAACGGTGTGCGAATTGAGGCACTCTCAGTGGATCTGCCCAAAATAAAAGGTTCTCGCGAACTTGAAGACGCGGGTCTCAGACTAGAGCAGGAGGGTAAGGTCAACCCTAGGTTATTAATTCGCGGAGTGCCTTGCAGTATGTCCAGGGAGGAGATTAAGGAGGATCTGATTACCCTGAACTTGGGGGATTTTGATGCGCCTGAGGTCAGGGTTGTGTACATCTTTCCCCCGAAGGATAATCGGCGCACCACTAACTGCGTGATCGAGGTCACTCCGGATATCCGCACTTCCTTACTAAAAGATAAATTTATATATATAAATTATTATGCTTGTGGGATCACTGACTACGTTAGAGTTCTTCAGTGCTTCAAATGCCTTGCCTTCGGACATTTTGCGAAGCATTGTCGTTTCACGACCATATGCGGTCATTGTGCTGGCGGTCACGAAACGAAGGATTGCACCTCTAGAAGCAGGACACCTGAATGTGGGAATTGCAAGCGATGGATGCCACCAGCGGATCGGCATCATTCTGCCCTCGATAATAAAAATTGCCCTATCTTACGCAAACGAATGTCGGAAAGGATCAGCAGCATAAATTATGGATAATAAGCCCACGCATCACCTACGTCTCTGTCATGTGAACTGCCAATCGTTGCTTGCACATTTTGACGAATTCCGGACTTTTTTCAACAATTCTGGGCATCACATTATATGTCTCTCGGAAACCTGGCTCAAGCCTCACGTACCCGACCATCTGGTTTCTCTTCACGGCTTCCGTCTTTTGAGGTGTGACCGCGTTGGCAAGATTGGGGGGGGGGAGTAGCTGTCTACGTTTCTGACGCTTTTCATGCGTCGATTCTGCAACAGTCGGGGAATATATATCGTGGATGACCGGAATACTTAATTATTGAGGTTTCGATTAATTCTCTCTCCAAAGTTCTATTAGCTGTCGTATACAGGCCTCCACATTGTGGCTTTCTATCTGACTTTTTCAATTTATTTTCCGATTTGTCAGTTAATTACAAGCACTCTATAATTTTTGGTGACTTTAATGCGGATCTTTGTTCTCTGACCTTCGACTCTGAGCAGATTCTATCCTTTGTGCATGCGGCGAATTTTTTTCTTGTGCCATTTACTGCTACACACCACACACGTACTGCCTCCACTCTGCTAGATCTATGTATTATAGATGAAGAGGATAAACTGATTGGACACGAGCAGTGCGATGCTTGTTTTTTATCTGCACATGACCTTATCGAGATTACCTACGATATCAGGATTGAACGGGTCCCCAGACGCACCATTCGTGTACGAGACTTCCGCTCTTTCATTCTGGAGGACTTCCTGGCTGAGTTGGATGCCCTGAATTGGGAGAATCTTTACGCATCAGACAACATTGACGATAAACTCAAGATACTGACTGACTTTCTTCGTACCTGCTACGAAAAACATGCTCCTTACCGCGTTATCCAGCCTAAACATTTACCTGCGCCCTGGCTCACGCCTGAAATCAAGTCTCTGATGAAGGTTAGGGACAAATCGAGGAGAGTCTGGAAGAGATATAGAACTGATGCAAATTACGACCACTTTAGGCATCTGAGAAATCTGGTTCAGCTCGAGGTGCGGAGGGCCAAGGCCGAATATTTTCACAAGACGTTTCAAGACATTAGTGAGCCTAATCTTATTTGGAAGAAACTTAGACATTTTGGCTTTCTGAGATCCAGAACAGTAACTGACAAACTCGTTTTCGACATTAATGAGTTAAACAATCATTTCACGGGTAACTCTGATTCTGAAACTAGCGCGGCTTTCTACTTGGGCGAAGAGGCATATGAGGACACTAAATTCTATTGGAAACACATAGAACCCAATGACATTTTTAAGGCTTAGCGTTGGAGTCGATCGGATGCAGTGGGTATAGACGAACTACCCCGCAGTTTGATTATGAGGGCGTTACCTAGTATTCTACCAGCTTTAACTCATATTTTCAACTTCTGCCTGAACTACGGTGTTTTTCCCGATGTCTGGAAGTGCGCCACTATCTGTCCAATTCCCAAAGTGAAGAGCCCTACAGAGCCTAACGATTACAGGCCTATTTCTATTCTGTGTGCAGTTTCTAAGGCCATTGAACGCATCGCGGCTGATCAAATCGTGAACTTTCTTGAGGATCGTGACATTCTGGATCCTTTTCAGTCAGCCTACAGGAAAGATTTCTCTACGCAGACGGCTCTGATCAGAGTCCTGGATGACATTAGGTTGGCCGCAGACAAGAGAATGATTACTATTGCTGTATTTTTTGATTTTACAAAGGCGTTTGATAATGTCAGCTATCGTCTCTTGATCAACAAGCTCAGAGATTTGGGCTTCTCTTGCTCTGCCTTGCGATGGCTTTGTTCGTACCTTACGGATAGGAAGCAGGCTGTTCGTGATCCTTCCACTGGAAAGCTATCATCTGCTAGATCGGTACATCGGGGAGTGCCGCAGGGTTCTGTATTGGGACCCATACTCTTCACACTTTACTTGATCGACTTTGGCATCGTGTTGAAGCACTGCAAATATAATTTTTATGCTGACGACCTCCTGATTTATTTCCACATCGAACCTGGATTGCTCTCTAAGGCGATTTCACTTCTCAACGAGGACATTTGTAGGGTGGTGAAGTGGGCAACGGACAATAAATTAACGATTAACCCCAGGAAAACAAAGGCGATGATCATGGGGACGCTGCGGTATGTTAGCGGCCTGAAGATGGATGCCTTACCCAGTATCATTGTGGATGGTACAAATATTCCTTTCTCGGATGCGGTGGAATATCTGGGCGTCACCATCACCTGTACACTTTCCTGGACTGAGCAGACGACGAAGACTATCTCTCGAGTAAATTCGGCGCTCTACCAGCTAAAGCTCGGCAGACACCTCCTACCAATCTCCCTGCGTATTAGGCTTGTTACGGCTCTTATTTTTCCTCTGTTCGACTACTGTTGCTCGGTTCAAACCAACATCACCGGAGAGCAAGACCTACGTTTGCAGAGAGCGTTCAACAAATGTGTCCGCTTCATTTTCCAGGTTAAATGGGACGAACATATAACTCCCTATTTGGCCAGACTTGGCTGGCTAAGAATTTGTTTCCGACGTTTGTACTTCGTGGGGAACCTGACCTTCTCCGTCTTACAGAGGGGGAAACCTCAGGTCATTTCTAGTAATTTCGTGTTCAAACGCGATATAACCTCGCGTGATACTAGGGCCCTGGGTGGCACTCTTAACCTTCCGTTGTGCCGCACGGAATTCTTTAAGCGCTCCTTTTGCTCTTTAGCTGCTGAACTGTGGAATGATTTACCACTAGACATCCGTAATTCTTCTTCTGCGTGTGAGTTTAAGCGAAAATTTTATGAGCACTTGCTACTGCAATCGCTGCAGACTCATAATTGATCATAATTCCTGCATGCGGAGGATATAATTGTTACGCTATTTTATTGCTCCATATGCTTTATTTTTTCTCTTAATTTTTCTTTTCTTTTTGTATTTTCATATATGTTGTACTTCGATTTCTTTGTGTACTCATGTAAGAATGTCTTAACGCTTTAGGGGACTTGTCCCAGAGCGTATAATAAATGACGATTAATCAATCAATCAATCTCTCTCTCTCTCTCTCTCTCTCTCTCTCTCTCTCGCCGGCGGTCGTTGATCTTGCTGGTGGATTCTCCGATTGGCTTTCCATCACCTCTGGTGTGCCTCAGGGATCGGTTTTGGGACCGCTCCTCTTTTCCCTGTTTATTAATGACATTGGTTCGTCTCTTAGATTTACCCAACGCTTGATTTTCGCTGACGACACTCAGATTTACCGCAAGTGTCTCTTCGGTCATTTGAACGTTGCTTTGCGGTTGGTGGCCCATGATGTCGGAGTCATCTCTGAATATGCGACCACAAATGGATTGTCTCTCAATCTTAAGAAGTCCAAAGTATTAATATTCGGTAGCAAGCGTTACGTGGACCAAATAGATCTTCACGATTTACCTCTCATCTCCGTTAGTGGTACCTCTATTCCGTTTGTCTCTCAGGCTCGGAATCTAGGTGTCATTATGAGCTCTGATCTATCTTGGAACAGCCACGTCGCTTATATTTCCAAGCGGGTACACTTCACGCTGCACAAGCTTAAGTTCCACAAAAACTCCTTATCATTACAATTGCGTGTTAAACTCGTGTCTGCATTGATTTGGCCTCTGTTAGACTACTGCTCTCTCGTTTACAACGATGTTTCAGATGAGCTTAACACAAAACTGCAGAGGCTTATCAATTGTACGATTCGGTTTATTTTCAATCTGAGTCGAGATGAACATATCACTCCCTATCGTCACCGATTAGGGTGGCTGTCCGTTAGAAGTCGACGTCTCTATTTCCTTGGCATCGAAATGTTTAAGATATATCATTGTATGTCTCCTAGCTACCTCTCGGAGATCTTTGTCCAAGCCGATCTCTCGATTAGACGATCGTCCCGGCTGGCACTGCCTTGTACTTTCCATATTCCCATTCACAGAACAGAGACTTACCACCAGTCCTTTCACCTAGCGGGTATTTACTTATGGAATTCGCTTCCTACTGAGGTGGTGTCATCTTCGTCTCTAAATGAATTTAAGCAAAAGCTCAATGACTATCTATTTACACTCGAGCTTGGTTCTGGTTAGGTTCTACCTTCGGGCCATCTAATGTTTATCTACGATGTAGCGTTAGAGCGTGATAGGTGTAAGTATATTTAGTTTAAGCTTTTCTAGTCACTGTACATAAATCGTTGCTACTTCAATGTCCTAATTAGTTTTAAGTATTAATGTTATTTCTGCGATTTTTTCTTTCGTTGTTGAGAGATCATGACTGAGTTCTGTTGACTTTTATTTCTTCAGTACTATTTCAGTTATTTATACTGTCAGCGAAATTTGGTTCTGAAGCGTTTGCTGAGGTGGAAATAATATCATTACTTTTTCCAATTTACTCATTATTATCTTCATTGTTTCCGCTTTTGCTCACTGCTTTATCAAAATTATCTCAATTGTTCTATATCTTTTTAGTTCTTACTTATTCAAATTTTTGTTTTTATTTTACTTTATGTATATCCTTGTATTTTTCACTATTTGCCTAAAGTCTTGACTATGGCATAATAAACAAACTCAAACTCAAACTCTCTCTCTCTTTCTCACTTTTTTCGCTCTCTCTCGCTTTTCAACGCTCTTTCTCGCTTTTTCTCGCTTTCTCTCGCTCTCTCTCGATCTCTCTCGCTCATTTTCGCTCTTTTTCGCTCTTTCTCGCTCTCTCTCGCTTTCTAACGCTCTTTCACGCTCTCTCTTGCTGTTTCTCGTTGTCTTTAGCTCTTTCTCGTTTTTTCTTGTTTTCTAACGTTTCTTCACGCTCTCTCTCACTCTTTCTCGCTTTTTCTCGTTCTTTCTCGCTCTCTCTCGCTTTCTGTCGATCTTTCTTAACTCTTTCTCGATCTTTCTGGCTCTTTCTCGCTGTCTCTCGCTCTTTCTCGCTTTCTAACGCATTTTCAAGCTCTCTCTCGCTCTTTCTTGCTTTCATTGATATTTCTCTATCATTCTCACTTTTTTCGCTCTCTCTCGCTTTCCAACGCTCTTTCTCGCTTTTTCTCGTTTTCTCTCGCTCTCTCTCGATCTCTCTCGCTCTTTTTCGCTCTTTCTAGCTCTTTCTCGCTGTCTCTCGTTCTTTCTCGCTTTCTAACGTTTTTTCACGCTCTCTCTCGCTCTTTCTCGCATTCTCTCAATCTTCTTCGCTCTTTCTCTCTCTTTCTCGCTCATTCTCGCTTTTTCTGGCTCTCTCTCGTTTTCTCTCGATCTTTCTCACACTTTCTCGGTCTTTCTGGCTCTTTCTCGCTTTCTAACGCATTTTCAAGCTCTCTCTCGCTCTTTCTTGCTTTCTCTTAATCTTTCTCTCTTTTTCTTGCTTTCTTTTGCTCTCTCTCGCTTTCCAACGCTCTTTCTCACTTTTTCTCGCTTTTTCTCGCTCTTTTTAGCTCTTTCTCGCTCTTTCTCGCTTTCTAACGCTCTTTCACGCTCTCTCTTGCTATCTCTCGTTGTCTCTCGCTCTTTCTCGTTTTCTAACGCTTTTTCACGCTCTCTCTCACTCTTTCTCGCTCTTTCTCGCTTTTTCTCGCGCTTTCTCGCTCTCTCTCGCTTTCTTTCGATCTTTCTCACTCTCTCTCGCTCTTTCTCGCTTTCTAACGGTTTTTCAAGCTCTCTCTCGCTCTTTCACGCTTTCTCTTGATCTTTCTCTCTCTTTCTCGCTCTTTCTCGCTCTCTCTCGCTTTCTAACGCTCTTTCTCGCTGTTTCTCGTTGTCTCTCGCTCTTTCTTGCTTTCTAACGTTTTTTCACGATCTTTCTCGCTCTTTCTCGCTTTCTCTCGATCTTTTTCGCTCTTTCTCTCTCTTTCTCGCTTTTTCTCGCTTCTTCTCGTTCTTTCTCGCTCTCTTTCGCTTTCTCTCGTTCTTTCTTGCTCTTTCTTGCTGTCTCTCGCTCTTTCTCGCTTTCTAACGGTTTTTCAAGCTCTCTCTCGCTCTTTCACGCTTTCTCTTGATCCTTCTCTCTCTTTCTCGCTCTCTCTCGCTTTCCAACGCTCTTTCTCGCTTTTTCTCGCTTTCTCTCGCTCTCTCTCGATCTCTCTCGCTCTTTCTCGCTCTCTCTCGCTTTCTAACACTATTTCACGCTCTTTCTTGCTCTTTCTCGCTGTCTCTCGCTCTTTCTCGCTTTCTAACGCTTTTTCAAGCTCTCTCTCGCTCTTTCTTGCTTTCTCTCTCTTTCTCGCTCTTTCTCGCTGTCTGTCGCTCTCTCTCGCTTTCTCTCGATCTTTCTTGCTTTTCTCGCTCTTTCTCGTTCTTTCTCGCTTTCTAACGTTTTTTCACGCTTCTTTCTCGCTCTCTTTCTCTTTCTCTCGATCTTTCTCACTCTTTCTCGCTGTCTCTCGCTCATTCTCGCTTTCTAACGCTTTATCAAGCTCTCTTTTGATCTCTCTCGCTCTTTCTCGCTCTTTCGCTCTCTCACGCTTTCTGACACTCTTGCTTTTTCTCGCTCTTTCGTGCTCTCTCTCGCCTCTCTCTCTCTCTCGTTCTCTAAATAATTAAATATGATTTGATGGATCCAAAACTAAAAACCAAGCACATTCGACTGCTTTATTAAATGTACATACATATACTGATGATCATTAAGCCATTGTCAGACTACGTATTGCGGACGCGGATCAGATTGAGATTGCGTATCGCGGATCGGAATTCAGCCAATCACAGACGAACTGCTCGTCTGTGATTGGTTGAATTCCCATCCGCGATCCGCAATCTCAATCCGATCCGCGTCCGCAATACGTAGTCTGACACGGGCTTTAATCGAGTCCTTTTGATCGAGAGTAAACAAGGAAAAGCGTGAAGAGCGAGAGAGATTAAGAGAGAACGAGAAAGAGCTTGAAAGAGCATTAGAAAGCGAGATAGAGCAAGAAAGAACGTTAAAAAGCGAGAGAGAGCAAGAGAAAGCGAGGAAGAGCATGAAAGAGCGTCATGAAAGCAACAGAGAGCGAGAAAGAGCGAGAAAAAGAAAGAGAAAAAGCGAGAAAGAGCGAGAAAGAGTGAAAAAGAGCAAGAAAAAGCGAAAATAAGCCAGAAAGAGCAAGAGAGCACGTGAAAAAGCGAGAAAGAGCAAAAAAGGGCGAGAGAGATCGAAAAAGAGCGAGAAAGAGCGAGGGAAAGCAATAAAGAGAGCGAAAAAGAGCGAGAGAGAGCATGTAAACTAAGCCAATGGAACACCGGGTATATGGTGTCTCCAAAAAATAGCTACCGATTACCCCCTCTACTTTGCTTCAGTTCTGACTACGGAGAGGTAGCAGTCTAGTAATATATAGAAGTCTGTGTCTACACTAGTCTACACTCAAATGAACTCGATTAATGAACATCTGCTCTGCAGTGTAGATCACGGTGTATATACCGTGGTGTAGATACACTCATTGAGTAATAGTTCTGCTCTGTTGAGTGAATTTTCTACGAGCTGATTTTGCAACAGTCACAATTTATTGTGGACAGCAAACTTTTCTCGATTGCGACACGTAAAGAATAGTGTAATACTACTTCTTTATATAAATTTATTTGGTAAGTAATATAACAATTATTAATTTTATTTAGAATATTAACAATAAATAGCTCTTTGTATTGCGTATTTTGGAGGTTATGTTATATGCAGAGAGAAGTTTGCTTTCATGTATGTATATGCATGTATATAAAGGCATGTTATGTATATGTTACAGTGAAAACGTGAAATTCAGTAAATGTATGAGTAATAGTTCTACTCTGTTGAGAGAATTTGCTACGAGCTGATTTTGCAACAGTCACAATTTATTGTGGACAGCTAACTTTTCTTGATTGCAACACGTAAAGAATAGTGTAATACTACTTCTTTATATAAATTTATTTGGTAAGTAGATTAACAATTATTGCGTATTTTGGAGGTATGTTATATGCAGGGAGTAGCTTTCTTTTATATATGTATATGCATGTATATAAAGGCATGTTATGTATATGTTACAGTAAAAGCGTGAAATTCAGTAAATGTATACACTTATTACTAAAACTAATTTATAAGTATGCGTGTAGTAGGATAGTAGGGTGGGGGGGCGCAGCCCCTACTTCGCAAGAAAACTAACCTAACTTAATCCTATCTGTATCAGGTTTGTTCGCGTCGCATGCCCCAACATCCAACATGTTCCTACTCACTCCAATGCACTCCAATACGATCGTGGCTGCGTTCCGATTAACTGCCAGTACTGAAAATCTATAGTATACGTGACGTAAAGTATAAATTTTTAGTACTGGCAGTGAATATCGGAACGCAGCCCGTATTGGAATGCGTTGGAGTGAGTAGGAACATGTTGAGGCATGCGACGCGAACAAACCTAATATGACAATGATGTTGCTTGTTAAAAGATATAAATTTGAAGTGTAAAATTTAAATACTAAATGCAGTGTATACAATGACTGTAAATGCATGCATTGACTAGTAAGTGTATACATTTTACTGATTTCACGCTTTTACTGTAACATATATACGTATTAAATAAAATACATGCATAATAGTGTGTATGCATTTGAATGTATGCGTATTTTACGTATGCACTTATATACAAAGTAATATATAAATACCATAAAACAATTTTTTTGTTTTCTGTGTTGTATATATTGCATGTTCATATATGCATGCATATAATAATCAAATAGTTTTAAGTAGATTCTCCTCTTTTATTCTAATTCATGTATAAAAATTTGTATTTATCTTTTTTTTCAGCTATTATCGGCAGAACACATAAAGACGATAGATTTTAAAGTACTCAGCAATTTATTGTGTCGTCAAATTTTACAATAGGTGTACACGTTTAAGAACGGAAGAAATAAGAAAATATAAGTATAACTTAATATATATATATATTTGTTTAAACATTTTTTTATTATTATTAATTGCATAATGGCTAAGAAAAATACAATAATAAAATTATCAACTCATGATATTAATATTATAAAATCAGGTGAATGGCTGAAGGATACACATATAGCGACTTTTAATGCTTTATTGAAAAATTGCTCATCCTTTCGTCCTCGCGATACATTGAAAATACAACGGCCAGAAGCAATAGAACCTATTTCGATCAATGAGAAACATATACAGATTTTATATAGTAGCACGTCAGCACATGATAGTCATTGGGTATGTAGTTATTATGATAATAAAACAGTATATATTTACGATTCTTTTAATTATAAACAATTACATGTTCAGCATGAGATGTATTTGAAAAAATTATGTCCATTTTTAACATTTAATAAGAATACTGTTAAATTTCCTAATGTACAACAACAACCAAATAAAAATGACTGTGGAATATTTGCAATTGCATTTGCGGTATCATTATTGTTTGGTTTAAAACCAAACACAATTAAGTACGATCATTCCATAATGAGACAGCATTTAATAAAAATATTTGAAACTAATATTATTGAACATTTTCCGCAAGATTTAACTTATGGTCTTCCCAAACAGGTTTTACCATTAGCCGTAATAGAAAACAGAAGAAAATGTGCATATGAAAAACGTTTACAAAGGCATTATGAAACAGAAGAACAACATCGTGTTCGTATTGAAAAGCAGAAATATTATAAACAAAAGACAAATGAGATTACACATCAAATGTCTGCAAAAAATATTGTGAAAGATAGATATGTAAAAGATATTTTGCTTGTAAAAGACACCATGTCTGCAAAAGACACCATGTCTGTAAAAGACACCATGTCTGCAAGAGACACCATGTCTGCAAAAGACACCATGTTTGTAAAAGACACCATGTTTGCAAAAGACACCATGTCTGTAAAAGACACCATGTCTGTAAAAGACACCATGTATGCAAAAAACACCATGTTTGCAAAAGACACCATGTCTGTAAAAGACATCATGTCTGCAAAAGACACCATGTTTGCAAAAGACACCATGTCTGTAAAAGACACCATGTCTCCAAAAGACACCATGAATAACATCATGTCTGCAAAAGATAGTATATCTATAAAAGATACCATATCTGTAAAAAATATATCATTAAGTAATAATTTAGAAAGTAAGATATATGTAATGAAGGATGACACTAGCAACATAGACGAAGTTATAATTATTTTTAGTCAAGAATTGAAAAATTGTACTTTCAACGATAACACATTGATTGATTGTAAAAGTAATAAAGTAATGGAAAATAATGAAGTTATAACGACTCTTAGTCAGAAATTAAAAAATTGTAATTTATGTGATAATTCATTATCTACTTGTAAATTAAACATTAATGATAATGACAATAAAATGTTCACAGAAATTCCTACTTCCTTGTCTTACATTAATGATAGTAATAAAAATAAAGTATTTATTGAAATCCCTATTTCCCAAGATAAAGAAACTCCTTCCATAAGTAAAAGTCTATCATCTACATATTGGACTAGAAAAAGAACAGAATACAATTTAAAAAGACGTTTGCGTTATGCTTCAAACCCTGAATTCAAGCGAATATGTGAATGCATGCGATATAGAGATCATATTCATTATAAACGATTACAACGTCGATTAAAATATATTCAAAAAGCAGATAAAATATGTATGAGACAACGTGAGATATATCAATGTAATATTATAAACAAACGTTCTCAAAAACGAAAAAATTATTATATGAATGTAATTAACAAATTGGCTAAAAAGAGAGAGAATTATAACGCGGATATAGTTAACAAACGGGCTAAAAAGAGAGAGAATTATAACGCGGATATAGTTAACAAACGGGCTAAAAAGAGAGAAAATTATAACACGGATATAGTTAACAAACGAGCTAAAAATAGAGAGAATTATAACGCGGATATAGTTAACAAACGGGCTAAAAAGAGAGAGAATTATAACACGGATGTAGTTAACAAACGGGCTAAAAAGAGAGAGAATTATAACACGGATGTAGTTAACAAACGGGCTAAAAATAGAGAAAATTATAACACAAATATAACTACTAAACGCGTTCAAAATCGAAAAAGATA
The DNA here is from genome assembly GCA_035220615.1 of Leptothorax acervorum. Taxonomy (NCBI): domain Eukaryota; kingdom Metazoa; phylum Arthropoda; class Insecta; order Hymenoptera; family Formicidae; genus Leptothorax; species Leptothorax acervorum. The sequence continues at coordinate 29,705 of JASTWQ010000988.1, forward strand.
TAATACAGATATTATAAATTACCGTGCTAAAAAACGTATGAGATATTTATTCGATACAGCAAAGGTTCGTGCAGTAAAACGAAAAGCTTATAAATGTAATTTGGAAGAAAATCGTGCCATTAAACGTATTAAGTATGCAAAAAATAAAAATAATATTCGTGAACAGAAACGGAAATATTATGCTTCAAATAAATTATGTGAATGTAATCGATTACAAGAATTTTACAAGCGTTATCCAAGAAACAAGAAAATATGTAATCAAAAATATTACGAAAATCACAAAAATTATATAAGAATAAAGCAAAAAAAAAGATTAACTAATAAAATTAGTTGAAAATATAAACAGATGTATATAAAAGCTAATAAATTAGGAATCATACAATCAACAGAAGTATATATTAAAATTCTTTTAAAGAATATGGAGACAACGGAAACAGCAGCAGCACAAAGAATACAAGCGGAGCAAATAATTAAATGGTGCATACATGCAAGAGATAATTATACAAATATTCTAAGAAAGACTTTGTCAATGTTAAAAAAGAAAGCAATTGTATCATTGGATCGCACTATTGAATGTTTTAATGATATTCAAGCTTTATGTGGCTCATGTAAACATACATCTTCCACAGAATCATATTTTTATGAAACTACTTATAAATATGTTACGTTCCACGAACCGTTCATAATGAATGAAAATGGACAAGTTGTTAACATTTTACCAATAAGACAAAAACACAATAAACAGAAAGAAATAGAATGGCAATGTGGATTTCAATGTAAAGGAAACGAAATGTCCATAATTAATCGATTCAAAGAATTTCTCACTACAGTATCAAATTGTTCAACAATAAGAAACATTCCAAAGTTTATTAAATCAATAGGAACATGTACAGTTAAACAATCAAATAAGTTAGGGCATTCGCAAGCGTGCTACATAAACCATACGTTATGTAAATCTAAATTGTTAACATTAAATTTTCTGTCACCACATTATCCTAGAGTGAGAAATATACAGAGGCTCACATATCGTTTAAAACATTATTACGAAAAACTTTTAAAGTTAGATGAAGCTTTACACGTTGGAAATATGCAAGTTTTGAGACAAGTTATGGAAATTACTCGTGGTAAACGTATACTTACTAATATTAATAATAAAGGAATAATAAATTTAAATGAAGATGAAATAATGTCAAAATATTCGACAGCTTTCACTTTATTAACTAAACGGTCTATGGATACACCGCGGTTCATATGTTTGTCATGTGAAAAATTATGTTTCCGGCGAAATGTTGTTGATGGAACTAAATGTAGAAAACCTTTATCAGGAATATATTGGAAAAAATTAATAAATTTTCTAAATATCGATTTAAAAGGTACTTTTTACATTTGTAAATATTGTTTGACGTATTTTCGTAAGGATGCCTTACCGCCAACGTGTATTTTGAATAATCTATACGTTAGTAAAACACCCGATATAATAACTACATTAAATGACTACGAAAAGATTTTGATACAAAGAGCCAAAGCCTACCAAGTAATACGAAGAATGGGAACAGTATCGAAAAAAAATATGCCGCAGTCACATCTTCAAAGAAAAATTAAAGGCAGAACATTTCATTGCCATTACCATTAGAAGAAACAATAAAAAAGATTTGTGCACCAACAGATGTTATAAATCGTGATCATGAATTGTACATTGTAGTTCGTGGAGTCCCAACAAAATCTAAAATAATATGGGAAAATTTAGTTAATGGTGAAAAAGTATATAATGTATTAACTTGGATGAAAGAGCATAATCCATTATATGCACAAATTCAGTTACCAGATTCGCACAAAAACTTATTAACCAATGAATTATGTGATACTGAATATCAATTAAATGAAAACGATAAATTATGTGATACTGAATATCAATTAAATGATACAGTGCCGCATGCTGCTTTATTGACACAAATTAAAGATCCATATCCGGAAGAGTATTATGAACAATTTACTATTTATCCTATGTACGAAAAAAGAATAAATGAGAGTGCAACAACATTATATCAAATGCTAAAAGTACAAGATATGCCAATAGACAATCGACATAAAACATTAGACCTTTTATGTTTCCCAGATTTGTATCCGTATGGTAAGAATGGTCAACATGCAGACAGGCAAATACATATTTCAGACAGTGAATTTATTAAATCACGACTGATGTCAAAACATTCTCAATTCCGTCGAAATATACCATATCTATTTTATTTATTAAACGATTCAAATAATCGTCAAATAAATAGCGGTATTTATCATAAAATGAATACGATAAATTTCAAAAAACTATTTACAGCAAAAGACTTTTTGGAAGCAATATCAAAAGGAGATTTGGAAGGAAATCTTAGTACAATTTTCTCAAGACTTCGTAATACAGCACAATATTGGCGTAAACCAAGATGTGATTTAAGTTGTATGATTCACTATTTTGGACCAGCTACTTGGTTTCTAACTTTAAGTCCAAGCGAATGGTTATGGTCAGACTTGATTGAATATTTGCGAGAAATTAATCCTGACTTGTCGACACTGTCTGCAAGTGAGCTTATTGCTTCTGATCCTGTTTCCGTATCTAGATATATAGAAAATAAGTTTCACGCCGTTCTTGATTTCATATGTTCGAGTGATAATCCAATTGGAGAAGTAACACATTACTTTTGGAGACGTGAATATCAAGGAAGAGGTATACAACACTTTCATCTGTTAATATGGATAAAAGATGCCCCTATAATTGGTAAATCTTCAAATGAAGAAATAAGTGATTTTTTATTGAAGTATGTAACATGTTCATTACCTGATAAAGATGTTTCACCTTTATTATATCGAAGAGTAAATACACATCAACGTCATGTTCACAACAGTTACTGCTTACGAACAAAGAAATGTAAAGATGGTATTATAGTATATTGTGTTACAAGTGCGGAAAGTTGGCTATTGCCACGAGCGCGGTAGGCGCACGAGCCGAAGGCGAGTGCGCCTACCCGCGCTCGTGACCAATAGCCAACTTCCGTACGTGTAACACATACTATTTTGTATTACAAGTGCATGTAGGGATGGGGGTTAAGGGATGCGTATATTACACGAGTGCGGGTAGTCGCACGAGCCGAAGGCGAGTGCGTTTACCCGCACGAGTGAGTGATATGCGAAGGCCTTGCGGGGGACGAGGGGGGGCGAAGCCCCCCCGAGTTGGGAGAAATGACACACGGGGGGGTTCGGGGGGGCGAAGCCCCCCCGAGTCTGGGCGCAAGGCGGGGAGGGGGGCGCGGGGGGGAGGGGCGGAGCCCCTCCCCCCGCCTATGATAAAAGCAACGTTTATTTATTATTACGTACGTTGCCCACATAGTAGATGGCTTTTGAGATTTTGACAGCTCCTTGAAATATGCCAATAGTGTATGTTCAGACATAGATTTCGTTCTTTTTTCAGTTTTCCACTGCATAAATTTGTTGTAAGTTATCATCACGGTCTTGAAGACCGTGGTTATCATATATTTTTCTTTTGATTTTGGTGGCAATAAATTTTGCACTACGGTTTTGGCACTTTCTACTATTTCTGGAGGCGTGAGTTCGTTGTCACTATCGGTTTCTGGGATGATATGATCCATTTTTTTCACTTTATAATTGCTTTATGTGAGTTGCGCGTACAAGTATGTACAGTAGAGTGACATATGAGTAGCTGTTAGGTTAGGTGTGTGTTGGGAAGAGGCAAAGTGTCGGTATTTTCGGTAGTTGTTTTCTGTGTGCGCTGCGAGATGGCGTTGATACCCGTTACGTATGGCTTGAACCCGTGGGCTATAAGTCTTAGGGCATGGTTTTCCCGTAGGATATGACTTTGGATATGACGTGTGGAATATTTTGTAGGTAGATGTTGGCAAATCGTTACTTTCCGCACAGAAAACACACACGGAAAGTGCTACTTTCCATGCACGTGTAATACAAAACATGTTTGTCGGTTTGGATTTCCACGTCCAGTCACAAATACATTAATCTTGAAGGATTTAATATCCTCGATCGCTAATAGAAAAAATTTAAAGGCAAAAAGCAGGTTGTACGATCTGCCACGTAAGGAAACAGAAAAGAATATTAACGATTACAACGCTGCAATTCTTCTCGCATGGGAAGGTAATATGGATTTGCAGTTTATTGGGGAAGACTCAACTGTATTAAATTGGTATTGCACAAAGTATACAACAAAATCTGAAACTAGTACCGCAACTAATACATTCGAGGAAATTAATTCAATTAAACCATTGCGCCAAAAAATTTGTAATTTTGCAATGCGTATTTTAAATAATAGAGAATGTGGTGCTTTAGAAGCATGTGATAACATTCTTGGTATTTCGTTATACGGAACTGATCCTCACACAACAATTAGATGGTTGGACGTGAATCAAATAAGAAATAGAAAGATAAAAACGCGAAAAGAAATTGAATTGTTGAATACAGATTCAACAGATATATTTTGTAAATCATTAATTGACAATCATTATCCAGCAAGACCACAAGAACTTGAGTCAGTTAATCTTTATAATTTTGCAAAATGGTACGATATCACAAGGGAAAAACCTGCAAATAATTTTTATATTTTGGAAGATGGCAGTAAATATCCGTATTATATTAAGAAGAGACAACACGGATACTTGATAAATCATTATAAATATAATGTTGAAATGCAACCAGAGAAATACTTTTATTCACTTTTATTATTATTTAAACCATGGAGAGATTTGTCAGAACTAAAATTAGAATACAATACTTATGCGGAAGCATTTATAAACGTACAATCGCAATTGCCAGAAGCATTACATTATCATGAAAAAATCTTTCACGATCAAAAATGTCTGAAAGACATAAAAGAAGCTATTGAAAAACATATAAATGAAGTAATATCACAAGAACAAAAAGAACAAAATAAACAGTCTTATGAAGAAGAATTTATTGCTTTTGAAGCTGGAAATGCTATGCAAGAATTCAGAGATGTTTTAAATAAAACAAGGAAAGTAAATCTTCATAAATTAATTTCTGAATTAAATAATGATCAAAGAAGAGTTTTCAATACCGTTACAGAGACTATCAATTCTGATTCCAAATGCTTAAGACATTTTGTGAGTGGTGAAGGCGGAACAGGCAAGAGTTATCTTATACACGCAATTAAATGTTGGAATAAAGAAGTTCATGGAAAAGATGTTGCAATAATCGCACCTACAGGTATCGCTGCCTATAACATTGATGGACTTACTATTCATCGACTCTTTCAATTACCAGTAGAACATGGTTATACTCCAGAATATACACAATTATCCGATGCTGTTTTAAAAACATTAAGAGATGAATTAAAAAATACTACTCTTTTTATAATTGACGAGATATCAATGGTATCAAATATTACTTTTATGTATATAAATCATCGATTAATCGAAATATTTAATACTTTTGATGATAAGGATGGAATGTTTGGTAAAAAGCATATACTATTATTTGGTGATTTGTTACAGTTGCCACCAGTACACGAAGAGCCCGTGTTTATAAAAATTAGTAAACCAAAAAGAGAAAAATATTTAGGATCATTGGGAGTTTCAGATATATGGAATGATCTGTTTACCTATGACGAACTTCGGATAAATATGCGTCAGCAAGGCAACAATAGTTATAGAGAATTGCTTAGTAGAATTCGACTTGGAGTTGTAACCGATCATGACACAAAAATACTAAATTCTAGAAAAATCAATTTCCAAACTATATCATGTAATGAGAGATTGGATGAAATATGTGATTATATTTCTAAATTGCCTTGTGATACAGTATGTTTGTTGGCGACTTGTCATTTATGTAATACACTGAATGCCGCAATGTTAAAACGCATACCTTCCGAAAACATTTCATTATTAGCACAAGACACTATCGATTGTCCAGAATATTTAAAGAAAAAGGTTTTGCAAGATATTAATATGGACGATGAAGATAATACAAAAACTGGTGGACTTGCAAAAGAAATAATTGTTAAAATAGGAGCAAAAATTATGCTTCGAAGAAATATTGATATTACATTAGGACTCGTAAATGGAACTATTGCTACAATTACTGGAATTTCACGTAACAGTGATAAGAACATAAAAACTTTAACGATTACTTTACCAAACGGAAAACAACATAACATTGAACGTATCAATGTGAAATTTCAAATAAAGGACAAAGCATATGTTATACGGCAAGGAAAACAATTTCCTATAACACTAAGTTATGGAATAACTATCCATAAAAGTCAAGGCTTGAGTTTAAATTTAGCTGTTATTGATATTGGAAATTCTATATTTAGTTATGGCCAAACGTATGTAGCCTTATCACGTCTCACATCCATCGAAGGATTACACTTGATAAATTACGATCCAGCATCTGTTAAAGCTAATGAATCAGCCATCGTTGAGTACAATCGTTTAAGGGAATTATATGGTCAACATGTAGAAAAAATTGATATACAAAACAATCAATGTAATAAAGTTAGAGATCAGTTGTGGGCATTACCAAATATACCTCTTATTGATAAAATACAAGAAGAATCAGAGTTTGCAAGACATGTATCACTATCATCGGTTAAAGGCTTTTCAAATAGAGATAATGTGTCATGCTATGCAAATACGGTTCTACAATGTTTAATACACAATGATACGATTAGAAAATTATTATTGAAATACGATGATACAAATACAATGAAAACTTTAATTAATGATTACATTGGTGATAAAAATGTGTTAAATTCCATCAATATTAGAGAGTTTCTTGGCGAACCATTTTCATTTAATGACATGCAACAAGATGCTGCGGAAGTTTTAACAATACTTTGTGAAAAAATTATAATTCTCAGAGATATTATAGGGCACGATCTATCTACTACTATTCATTGCGTAAAATGTAATTATACAAAGACCAAAGTAGAGCAAGATTTAATAGGAACACTTGCGATTCCTACATTTTCATCGCGTAGTATAGATTTGGAAAGTTTAATAAAACGCAATTTCTCACATTGGTCGTCCGTTGAGGGAACGTGCGAAAATTGTAAAGAAAATGGTCAATTAAATATTAAACATAATTTACATTCTGCTAAACAAATAATTGTATTACAATTAATGTTATTTTCTCATGATAGCAACGGTATAATATCCAAAATTACTAAGTATAATATTACAAGTGTACCTTCTGCTAAAATATCCATTGGAGAAGGATTATACAGAGTATGTAGTGCTATATATCATCACGGAAATGATGTACAGAAAGGTCACTATACGAATATGTTACGAGTCGGAAAAAAAAATAAATCAGAATGGATGTATGTTAGCGATGAAACGATTTTGCGTAAGCAATGGCCACGTGGCAGTAAAGATGCATACATTTTCTTTTTAGAACGGTGTAATTAAATAATAATCTTTTTAGAACAATACAACTAAATAACTTATGCAATTGTCAAAGTATTGAATTAATTTATATTTCATAATTTTCTGTCAAGAAATTCGCATATGAAATTGTTGAAATATATACACTTGACTGTATTCATATTGGAAACATACAGTTTCCAATCAGTTAGCCGCGCGCCAGAGCGAGTAAGCGCGCTGACGAGTATGTGAAGGAGACAAATATTTATATGTATCCCTTCTTAGAGGTATGAACGTGAGTTTCACGTGACTGCGAGAGCTACCGAAATTCGATGCTCTCACATCACTTACTCCAGCTTGAACCGTTGCTCGATCAAGACGGACATGTACATATAAGGTGTTTAATAAATCCGTAATTGTTGTAAAGTCCCCTCTGTTAAACCTTATTTCCAACATGGTAGCAGAACGTGGTTCCAGCAAAAGTGTCCAGTAACTCTTACGTGTCCTAAAATACTGCGTGTAGTGCCGCAGGGTCGAGAGGCCGGTATTTAGGAGATCGGAGAAAGTGTGGCAGTGAAAACAAGTCGAAAGCACGAAGGAACGCTTGAGACAAAAAGAAGAAGGCAAGACGGCGTTGTTGAAACAAGAAAAAGATTCCGAACACGAAGGAACGTTCGAGATGGCGGCCAAGTGCGAGATTACGATACCAGTGTTTGATGGACAGGAGTACGGCATGTGGAAAAAGAGGATCATCATGTACCTGAAACTCAAGAAATGCGATCAGGTAATAACAAGACAAAGAGTAGCTACAGACAAAGAAGATTGGGACGAAAAAGAATTAAAGGCAATAAACTATATATATAGTGCAATTTCGAACAAGCAGCTAGAATTCGTGTGCGAGGAAGAAACAGCCTACAAAGTAATGAAAAAGTTAGACAGTATGTATTTGAAGGAGTCAACGGCGTTACAGATTGTGTGCCGAAACCGATTGGAAAAAATGAGATTAAACAATTACAGCGATACTGAGGCATTTTTCAGTGAGTTCGAGAAGACGGTAAATGATTTAAGGAGCGCGGGAGCAAGCATAAGTGAAAAAGAAAAGTTAAACTACATGATCAACACGTTGCCAGAGTCATATAGTTATATAGGCGACCTAATCGATACACTAAAAGAGGAAGACCAAACTGCTGAGTATATAAGAAATAAAATCAAGCTAGCTGAAATGAAGAACCAAAAGGACCATAGTGAGAAAACAGCGAACGCATTTACAGCGAACAAGGATGGATGCTACAAATGCGGAAGAAAAGGACATTTTGCACGAGAGTGTCAAGACGGAGGCCAAGCGGGACGCAACGACGGATCGTGGCGAGGTTCAACCCGAGGCCGGGGACGAGGCAGAACCGCAAGAGGAAGCTATGGCAGAGGACGCAGCAGAGGACAACGTAGTCAATATGGAGCAAGTACGAGCGAGCAGAGCAGCAAGGACGCGAGCGCTTGGGTGGCGACAACGGCGTATGCAGCACGCACCGGCGAAACAAACAGGTTACGTAATTGCGAAATAGAGTGGCTACTCGATAGCGGCTGCTCCGACCATATAGTCAATAATGAAAATTATTTTGAAAAATGTATAAAACTAAAAGAGCCAGTAAATATTTACTTAGGTGATAATAGATCAGTAAAAGCTACTAAAATAGGAAATGTAGTAACGTACTTTAAAGCGTTTGGACAAGTAAATCAAGTAAATATAAAAAACGTATTTTACGCGAAAGAAATGAATGCAAATTTAATAAGCTACGGAAAACTAACCGACAAAAATACTATTATGTCTAAAGGAAAGTTTGCAAAGATTATTGATGAAAATAATAAAGTCGTAGCAGTAGCGGTTAAAGAGAATAGAGTTTATAAATTGAAAAGTAAATTAAAGGATACTTGTGTAAACAGTGCCGAACGGAATAATAATATGAGTCAAAAGGAAAGGTGGCACAGAATGTTAGGTCACATAAATTTCGGTTATCTTAATACGTTAAGTAAACAACAGCTATTAGTCGGAATTCCAAACGAGTTTGAGTCGGAATTGATGAAATGCAAAACTTGTATAGAAAACAAAATGAGAAATTTACCGTTTGAAAATAATAGGCATAGGGCGAAAGATATTTTAGAAATTGTACATACCGATGTATGTGGTCCTTTCAAAACTACCGGGTTTAATGGAGAAAAGTATTTTGTGTCATTTATCGATGACTATAGCAAAATTGCCAAAGTTTACTGCATTAAAGCTAAAGATGAAGTTGTTGATTGCTTAATTAGATGGGTTAGTGAATGTGAAAATATAACTGAAAAGAAAGTAAAAATTCTAAGATGCGATAATGGGAAAGAATATTTAAATAATCGTTTCTATACATTTGTAAAAGAGAAAGGCATTATATTAAATAATTGCCCAGCGTACGTACATGAGTTAAACGGTACCGCGGAACGATTCAACAGATCAATAATGGATATGGCACGCTGCTTATTAGCAGAGGCGAAGGTACACAAAAGATTTTGGCCCGAAATAATTTGCGCGGCGACGTACTTAAAAAATAGAACTCTAGCGAACACGATAGAGAGAAAAACACCGTACGAAATATTCTTTAGAAAAAGACCAAATGTGAAAAATTTACGCTTATATGGTAGTAGAGTTTTCGCAAGAATACCCGAACAAAAAGAGGTTCCAAATGGGATAAAAAGGCAGGTATAGGGATTTTACTAGGATATAGTGAAGTAGGATATAGAATCTTAATAAATAATAAAATAATAGTTGCTAGACATGTAGATATTATAGAAAAAGATGTAAAATGCATTGGCATTGACGAATGTGAGAGCGATAATGAAAGCGACGTAAGTACAGATGATGAACAGATTGAAGATGAGGTTTTTGAAAGCGCTGATGAATCCGAAAATAAAAAGATAAAAGAAAAGGAAAATGAAAATGAACAAAAAATTCCGCGCAGGGTCAACGCGTGAAAGAAAAAGCACTGTAAAGTACCCAGAACCGGAAAATTATAGCATTCGTGTAAATTTTAGTAGAGTAGATACGCCTTGTACGTTTGAGGAGGCGATAAGTAGTAACGATAAAGATAATTGGGAAAAAGCAATGGATCAGGAAATAAGATGCATAAGTAAAAATAAAACTTGGAAATTAGTAGATAGAATAGAGAGTAAAAAAATTTTAGACGTAAAATGGGTATACACAAGGAAGCTAGACAACCGATATAAAGCTCGATTAGTTGTAAGGGGTTTTCAGCAAACTGATGTAGTTGATGATATATACTCTCCAGTCGCTAAAAACCAAACGTTAAAAATCTTACTTTCTTATTGTTGCCAAAATGGCTTAATCATTGAACAAATGGACGTAGAAACCGCCTTTTTAAACGGCAAAGTGACCACGGAGGTATATATTAATCAACCTAAAGGGTATGAGGATGGAACAAATAGAGTGTATAAATTATTGAAAGCTCTGTACGGACTGCGAGAGAGTCCTAGGGACTGGTATGAGTGTTTCGATGAGTGTGTTACGAAATTAGGATTTAAGAAAAGTAACGTAGAATTATGTTTGTATGTTCTTGGAGAAGGTGAAGATGTCATTTATCTTTTAATATATGTGGATGATTTATTAATATGTGGAAGAGATAAAAAGAAAATACAAAAAATAAAGAAATTATTATCTGATAGATTCGAGATGAAAGATTTAGGCGAAATAAAGGAGTATCTTGGATTAAATATCAATTACGATTATCTAAAAGGGGAACTCACTCTAAGTCAAACGAAATACATAGAGTCATTAGCTGATAAATATAAAGTTCAAAAGAGTAGACTGTACAGTACTCCTATGGAGACAAATTTGAAACTTGAAAAGGCTGAAAGTTGTGAGTCAAGTATAAAGTATAGAAATTTGATAGGTGCTCTGCTATACATCAGTTCAAATACGAGACCAGATATAAGTTTCAGCGTTAATTATCTTAGCAGATATCAAAATAGTTATAGTGAAACGCATTGGAAATATGCATTACGCATTTTAAAATACCTATGCTTAACAAAAGACTTAATCTTACGTTACAAAAAGAATGAAAACTGCGATACCATAATTTGCTACGTTGATGCCGATTGGGCAGGCGATAATATTGATCGAAAATCCACGTCAGGATATGTAATAAAATTGTTTGGAAACACAGTTGACTGGAAATCTAGAAAACAAAAATGTATTACCAAAGCCTCGACCTTTGCAGAGTATGTAGCATTATCGGAAGTAGTGAGCGAAATAAAATATATAAGAGAACTAGTGAAAATATTCGACATAAATGTTAGTGAACCAATAAAAGTTTTTGAAGATAATTCAGGAGCAATAAATATTGCTAAAAACGGTAACTTTACTAAAAATTCTAAACACATTGAAATACACTATCATTTCGTACATGATAGTGTAAAAGATAAACTGATTGATGTGTGTAAAATCAATTCAAATGAAAATGTTGCGGATATTTTCACTAAAGCCTTGTGTAAGGAGAAGTTCGAAAAATACAGAAAGCAATTGAATGTATTTTAATATAAATAACTAAAGAATCCAGTACAAGTGTAAGGAGGCGTGTTGAAATATATACACTTGACTGTATTCATATTGGAAACATACAGTTTCCAATCAGTTAGCCGCGCGCCAGAGCGAGTAAGCGCGCTGACGAGTATGTGAAGGAGACAAATATTTATATGTATCCCTTCTTAGAGGTATGAACGTGAGTTTCACGTGACTGCGAGAGCTACCGAAATTCGATGCTCTCACATCACTTACTCCAGCTTGAACCGTTGCTCGATCAAGACGGACATGTACATATAAGGTGTTTAATAAATCCGTAATTGTTGTAAAGTCCCCTCTGTTAAACCTTATTTCCAACAGAAATATGCAAATAGAAACAAATAATAATTTTTTATTATATATACATATATATATATAACAATGGGTCATAGTTATTTAGGCCATTAGGTCAGTCAAAATAATAAAATAATAAACATTTATGTATAATCAAAATAATTAAAATATAAAACGAAAAGCGAAAGATAAAAGAAAAAAGAATGCAAAAAGAAGATGAAGGGGTCATAAAAAATAATGTTTTAACCAAATAAATACACAATTAATAAACTAAAAAATGGTGAAAAATAAGCAAAAGGAATAAAAAAGGAAATGATTGAAGGTCAGAGGACAGTCATTTAAGACAGAATAATAACAAATAGAGAAGCATAATTTTAAGGTATAACATCGAAAACAAAAATATTGTAAACATAATATTAAAATCATTGAAAAGATAATAAAAGAAATCATTTCTAAATATTAAGAGTAAAAAAAATTGTTGAGATTCTATTAATTATAATTAATTATATTTTATTAATTAATATTTGTGTAATTATAATAATATAATAATATGATGATATAATAATATATGATATAATGCGATTAATATAATAATGATATAATATGATATGATGATATAATAATATATGATATAATTTGATTAATATAATAATGATATAATGTATGATATAATAAAATAAATAATAATTTTAGTATAAATAATAATTTTTTATTATATTTCCTCGACCACCCCGGCCACGGTTGTAGCTTCCTCCTCGACCACCCCGACCACGATAGTATCGGCCTCTTGGAACTGATCCCATTTCCAGGCCCCGTCGTTCATACCATCGGGCCCGTCCGCGACCTCGTCCTGTGCCTCTGAGAGAATCTAAAAAGATAGAGAAATACAAATAACAAATACTAAATGTAATATTGTGAATATAATTGTATTATTAATAAATAAATTAATTAATAATATACAAATAACGTACAATTTTCTTGTTGCGGCTGCTGCTGTTGTTGCGGCTGCTGCTGTTGTTGCGGCCGTTGCTGTTGTTGTTGTCGCAGCTGCTGCTGTTGTTGCGACCACTGCAGTTGTTGCTGCTGTTGTGGCTCTTGCTGCAGTTGCTGCAATTGTAATTGTAGCTGTTCTATTTGTTGTTGCTGTTGCTGTTGTTGCTGTTTCTGTTGCTGCAAAAAGTCTTGCAACAACTGCTGTAGCTGTTGTTGTTGCTGTGGTTCTTCTAGCAACAGTTTCTCCGCCATCTCAGTTAGTTCTTCTAAAAAAGATAAAAAAACTAATTAAACTAAGTTTTATAAAAATAAATTTTACGTTACAAAATAAATGTGTTTAAAAATTATTATCTATATGTATATATGTATGTGTATTTAAACTTAATGGCATAAATATATACAGGGTGTTTCATTTTAATCGCCCCAGGCAAATATCTCGAAAAATATGAAAGATACGGAAAAACGTTCCAGACAAAGGTTGTTTGGTTTGAAGGGGGACATAAGATGGTGTCATTGGTTTGACTTTGAGTGAACGTGCCAAGGTCACATAAAGTTCAACTTTGTCTTTTTAAATGGAACCCCCTATTTTTCATTGTATATTCTTGTAGCTTACCTCAAGAGCTTTCCAAAACACTGTATTTAAGTATTTTTTCATGAAGTACTTTTCGAGTTACAAGGCTCGAAAGTTACAATCCCGCCGGCATTAGCATTACCCAAGGTGTACCGGCCAATGAAGACAAGACCTAAGATTGATGCGGCCTGTGAAAGCAAGGCCCAAGATTGATCCGGTTAGTGAAGGCAAGACCCAAGATTGATCCGGCCAGTAAAGGCAAGACCCAAGATTGATCCGGTTAGTGAAGGCAAGAGCCAACATTGATCCGGCCAGTGAAGGCAAGACCCAAGATTGATCCGGTTAGTGAAGGCAAGACCCAAGATTGATCCGGTTAGTGAAGGCAAGACCCAAGATTGATCCGGCCAGTAAAGGCAAGACCCAAGATTAATCCGGTTAGTGAAGGCAAGAGCCAACATTGATCCGGCCAGTGAAGGCAAGACCCAAGATTGATCCGGTTAGTGAAGGCAAGACCCAAGATTGATCCGGTTAGTGAAGGCAAGACCTAAGATTGATCCGGCCAGTAAAGGCAAAACCCAAGATTGATCCGGTTAGTGAAGGCAAGAGCCAACATTGATCCGGCCAGTGAAGGCAAGACCCAAGATTGATCCGGTTAGTGAAGGCAAGAGCCAACATTGATCCGGCCAGTGAAGGCAAGACCCAAGATTGATCCGGTTAGTGAAGGCAAGACCCAAGATTGATCCGGTTAGTGAAGGCAAGACCCAAGATTGATCCGGCCAGTAAAGGCAAGACCCAAGATTGATCCGGTTAGTGAAGGCAAGACCCAAGATTGATCCGGCCAGTAAAGGCAAGACCCAAGATTGATCCGGTTAGTGAAGGCAAGAGCCAACATTGATCCGGCCAGTGAAGGCAAGACCCAAGATTGATCCGGTTAGTGAAGGCAAGACCCAAGATTAATCCGGTTAGTGAAGGCAAGACCCAAGATTGATCCGGCCAGTAAAGGCAAGACCCAAGATTGATCCGGTTAGTGAAGGCAAGAGCCAACATTGATCCGGCCAGTGAAGGCAAGACCCAAGATTGATCCGGTTAGTGAAGGCAAGACTCAAGATTGATCCGGTTAGTGAAGGCAAGACCTAAGATTGATCCGGCCAGTAAAGGCAAGACCCAAGATTGATCCGGTTAGTGAAGGCAAGAGCCAACATTGATCCGGCCAGTGAAGGCAAGACCCAAGATTGATCCGGTTAGTGAAGGCAAGAGCCAACATTGATCCGGCCAGTGAAGGCAAGACCCAAGATTGATCCGGTTAGTGAAGGCAAGACCCAAGATTGATCCGGTTAGTGAAGGCAAGACCTAAGATTGATCCGGCCAGTAAAGGCAAAACCCAAGATTGATCCGGTTAGTGAAGGCAAGACCTAAGATTGATCTGGCCAGTAAAGGCAAAACCCAAGATTGATCCGGTTAGTGAAGGCAAGAGCCAACATTGATCCGGCCAGTGAAGGCAAGACCCAAGATTGATCCGGTTAGTGAAGGCAAGAGCCAACATTGATCCGGCCAGTGAAGGCAAGACCCAAGATTGATCCGGTTAGTGAAGGCAAGACCCAAGATTGATCCGGTTAGTGAAGGCAAGACCTAAGATTGATCCGGCCAGTAAGGCAAAACCCAAGATTGATCCGGTTAGTGAAGGCAAGACCTAAGATTGATCCGGCCAGTAAAGGCAAAACCCAAGATTGATCCGGTTAGTGAAGGCAAGAGCCAACATTGATCCGGCCAGTGAAGGCAAGACCCAAGATTGATCCGGTTAGTGAAGGCAAGAGCCAACATTGATCCGGCCAGTGAAGGCAAGACCCAAGATTGATCCGGTTAGTGAAGGCAAGACCCAAGATTGATCCGGTTAGTGAAGGCAAGACCTAAGATTGATCCGGCCAGTAAAGGCAAAACCCAAGATTGATCCGGTTAGTGAAGGCAAGAGCCAACATTGATCCGGTCAGTGAACGCAAGACCCAAGATTGATCCGGTTAGTGAAGGCAAGACCCAAGATTGATCCGGTTAGTGAAGGCAAGACCCAAGATTGATCCGGCCAGTAAAGGCAAGACCCAAGATTGATCCGGTTAGTGAAGGCAAAGACTCAAGATTGATCCGGCCAGTAAAGGCAAGACCCAAGATTGATCCGGTTAGTGAAGGCAAGAGCCAACATTGATCCGGCCAGTGAAGGCAAGACCCAAGATTGATCCGGCCAGTGAAGGCAAAACTTAAGATTGATCCGGTTAGTGAAGGCAAGACCCAAGATTGATCCGGCCAGTAAAGGCATGACCCAACATTGATCCGGTCAATGAAGGCAAGACCCAACATTGATCCGGCCAATGAAGGCAAGACCCAACATTGATCCGGCCAATGAATGCAAGACCCAAGATTTGTCCGGATCAATCTTGGGTCTTGCCTTTATTGGCCGGATCAATGTTGGGTCTTGCCTTCACTGGCCGGATCAATGTTAGGTCTTGCCTTCACTGGCCGGATCAATGTTGGGTCTTGCCTTCACTAACCGGATCAATCTTGGGTCTTGCCTTCATTGGCCGGATCAATGTTGGGTCTTGCCTTCATTGGCCGGATCAAAGTTGGGTCTTGCCTTTATTGGCCGGATCAATGTTGGCTCTTGCCTTCACTAACCGGATCAATCTTGGGTCTTGCCTTCACTGGCCGGATCAATCTTAGGTCTTGTCTTCATTGGCCGGTACACCTTAGGTAATGCTAATGCCGGCGGG
>JASTWQ010000989.1:0-46266 GCA_035220615.1 Leptothorax acervorum
AACATACCGGAAGGATATTTCAACTTTTGCGTACCGCTCAAGATGTTGCTGGGCTTTTGCGAAGATTACAAACGCGTGGTTGTTAACGCTCGTCACGAATTAATTTTGATACGAGCGCGTAGCGACAATAATACCATTGTGGGAAATCCGACGACGGAGCCGGAAGTCGAATTGTTTAAAGTACAGTGGCGAATGCCTCATGTTACGTTAAACGAGGTCAACAAGCTATCGATGCTGCGCGCCTTGGAAAATGGGCGTTACCTGAGTATAAGTTTCCGTTCTTGGGATCTGTACGAGTATCCCCTGCTGCAGAGCACAACGAAGCATTCATGGGCCGTCAAAACTGCGACTCAGCTAGAAAAACCGCGATATGTCATCTTTGCTCTCCAAACTGGCCGAAAGAATGTTATGTCTCGAGATGCTAGTCGATTCGACCACTGTAACTTGACCAACGTGAAACTTTATCTAAACTCTGAATTTTATCCATACGACGATATGAATCTAGACATTGACAAAAAACGATACGCCATCCTTTTTGATATGTATGCACGTTTCCGTAAAGCTTATTACGGAATCGATTGTTACGAAACGTTGTGCACCGTGGTCACATTCCTGATGCATGGACCTTTTGTGGTCATTGATTGCTCGCGACAGAACGAGTCCGTCAAGAGTGCCACCGTGGATGTGCGAATAGAATTTGACTGCAAAGAGAATGTACCCGCGAATACTACCGCCTATTGTCTCATTTTGCATGATCGCATAATCGAATACAGCCCGTTGTCGAACGTAGTGCGCAAGATCACGTAAATTGCATTATCTGCAAATATTCCGATATAGAGAGGAAGATGCATCGCGATTAGGTACAGTACAGATCGCTCCTTTGTTGCATCATGATCGTGCCAACGTTTGTCGATCTGCAAGGATTCACCGTCGGGATGAAATTTGTCGTGAAGGAGGTGGCGGTGTTGCGAAAGGGGGTCGTTCTGGCGCATTACATTTTTACACACCCCATGCCGTGGAGTCTCCTCACAAAATCCGACAAGTCGTGTGCTTCCTGGTTGATTAGAAATCACCATGGATTACAATGGGAAGACGGAAACGTACCGTACAGCATGGCTGAACGCATAATTACATCGGCCGTGCTTGGTACAGAAGAGGATGACGATGACGACGACGACGAGACGCCATCGACTCTGGTGTACGTCAAGGGATGTCAGAAACTAGAATGGCTGGTGGATCTGCTTGAAAATTATGCGAGAAAAAACCTAATCGTCGAGACTCTGGATGCGGATTATGAAGATATCGAATCTTTAAATAATCTAGATGATACTAATACTATGCGATGTGGAAACCATGTTAAGAATTGCGCATTACAAAATGTATTAAAATTATTTAACTGGTGGTCACGCCAGAAAAAATTGAAATTTTTTAAAAAATAAATAAATAAATTATATAAACTT
The DNA here is from genome assembly GCA_035220615.1 of Leptothorax acervorum. NCBI lineage: Eukaryota > Metazoa > Arthropoda > Insecta > Hymenoptera > Formicidae > Leptothorax > Leptothorax acervorum. The sequence continues at coordinate 1,461 of JASTWQ010000989.1, forward strand.
TACAATGTTTTATTTCCTTTTCCCTTTCCCCATTAGTTGTTAGTGGTTAACAGATGTTTGAAGGATGCGTTGGCTTTCTTTGCGTTTCTTTTAACGTTAACTTTTTTTTATTTCTTAGAATTTTTATTAATAACTTCTACGTAAGCAGCGCTGACATTGGTGCTTGAAGTGCTGAAGGAAGGAGAATAATCCCTTCCCTTCCTTTATAATGAGTCATACGCGATCCTTACATGTTCAGTCTTGCATCAGTCACCCGTGTGGAAGCAGTTCGAATCTTGTAAGCAACAGCGATGTACTCCTCTGTGGGAAGCAGCACAAGTATGAATTATTACGTGCCGATTCCTTGTGAAACTCCATCGAACCAGCGTGATACGTAAGTATTACTTTGCATATATTTTTCCAAAACCTATTTTTCCATAAATCATTTATCTATTTTATTCTTTTTCTACAGTTTTCTCGATAAATATAAACCTCGTTATACGCCTCGTATCTTGAGCAGACGATTCGCATTAACACCAACTGCTTATAAGTATTTGGAAATTGGGATCAGCGTGAGACCTCCACACAGTTCTTTTGTGGAATTGATCCTTGGCGACAACCGAGGAAACCGAATCGCGATGCCCTATGGAACATGGTCAATGATCATGGAAAAACGCACGGACATCGAAAAACTTATAGAGTCAACCACATTTTTATCGCTGTCTATACGAGAACTACAAATAGAACTCGTTAAAATGCGCGGTGAAAATAATGTGAAACTTACGTTACGCGACACATGCTTGTACATGAAGCCGTCAATCGTACTGTTTCTATTTGAGCTCGAACAGTGTCTCGATAATGTATACGTCGAGCTAGCACCGCAAACAAAAGAGGTGAATGCGAAATGTAGAGAATGTGCAAGTATCTTACTAAGAGATCGTATTACCGAAAAAAATGACGCCGCTAAAATCTTGCGCGGCGTTTGTAATAAATATTCAATTTTAGAATGTGAATTAATAGTGTATGCTATAGATCAAATTTTGTATGATTCCTTGAAGGAGAGACCTATTGATGTATGTGAGTGATATAATCCCTTGTTTAACCCTTAACGGTCACACTGGGTCCAATAGACCCAAGCGTTTTCTTGACTTCGAAAACGACCCAGTAAACCAATGGAAATGGGCTATTTTTTTACATATGTTAAATTAATTTTTTGGAAATCAAACCTATACAGTCTTTTTAAGGAAGACTTAAAGTACAACAGGATATTTTTTTTTTTTTTAAAGGTCACCTACAATTTTTTATATACGTGCAAAAAACGCTTGGGTCTATTGGACCCAGTGTGACCATTACGGGATTCTAGCGAAGTGTGACCGATAAGGGTTAAATGGGGATATAATGAATAAATAAATGTACAATAACACGGTAAACAATTTTAAATTATTTTCTCCTTCCACCTTCTTCTCCTCTATTCCTTGTTTAAATTATGCGTTGCAATAATGTCTCTTTCTTAAACTATAAATTTAAGGAACTAATAAAATGATTTAATTATAATATTAAAATACCGAAAAGGAGGAGGAAAGTTCGAGAACGCGAAGGGAAATAAGTCGAGCGAGAGAAAAAAAACGTAGTACGTGACGTTACAACTCCAAAGTGGCGTCGTGAAACATGTTCGAACACGAAGCCCTCGACAAAGGGATCTCCACAGAAAAAAACAAGAAAAAAAAAGACAAATCGACGTCACGATCGTCGATGTTATAAATTATAGCTGAACACCTTTAGGTTATTTTAAATATCACACTATGTCCCGACAAGCGCGCCTAAATTCCCTCTCCCCCTCCCTCTCCAACGCGGACCTATCAACGCAATTGCACGATCCCCCTCCGGAATCTTGCCCCACGGGCCCCCACACCCCCCACCACCGGGTATAGAAAACACCTCATAGGGCACGCTTGCGACTAACATCGCGGTCGATATGTATAATCGATAAACAACTTATTAAATCTTGTTCGGTATGTTATCTACGTACAGTTAGCAATCGTATGTACCATCGGACTAATTCGGATGGTAAAAAAAGACTACGTGACTAGTTTAATTTAATTTAATTTAATTAATTTAATTTAATTTATTGCAATGCTTGGTGGAGACATACAAGTTGTAGAGAGTAAAATGATGAGAGCACGCAAATGGTAAGGCATCAACACAATGTTGCTACTAAGCCTACCAATAGAAACAATGCAAGTTAAAATATAAATAAGATTAGCAAGACGCTTATAGAAATAATTGATTCGCTCACGAGAGTAAAAATTTTGAGTGGTACAATATAATAATTATATGCTAACGTAAAAATACACACACTCGTACACACACACGCACACACAAATTTCTATGTACAATACGCACGACGGAGAATTACAATACATATATACAAACGCAGATGCATACACTCGCACACACACGCACACGCGTGCGCGTTAGAAGACGCGACGTACCGTGCAGGAAGTCAGTGATGCGCAGGTTGAGATGCATTCCTGGTAGGAAATGCAGTCGATGAAATGAAGGTGGATGCAGCTGCACGAAAAGAGGACAAAGAGGATGAGGATCTTATGGCAGAGGGAAGGTCATTATAAAATTTGACTGCACAGTAGGAGAAGGAAGCGCGAAACTTGGCCGAGTGATGCGATGGAAAGGAAAGAAGGTCAGGGTAACGAGTATTCGGGGCGATAGAGGTATGGAGCTCGGAGTTCAGATGTAGGAGACGTCGAAGGTAAGGAGGAGTATTAGAATGCAGGAGACGGAAAACGAGACAGCAGAGATGAAGCACAAAACGTTGCTGGACTCTTAGCCAACAGGAGCTGGAATAGAGTGGGGATATATGATCGAATTTTCGAACACCGTAGGAGAAGCGGAGACATGCATTTTGAATGTATTGGATGCGATTTAACAATTGAAGGTTAAGTGCAGGAATATAAACGACGTCGGCGTAATCAAAGAGAGAGATGACAAGCACTTGGGATATATGAAGCTTTTGGGAAGTGGAGAGGATGTGCCGGAAAGGATATAGAAGACGAAGCCGAGCAAAGGCAGCTCGACATTTCACGTCCACGTGGTGTTTAAAGGACCAGGAAGAGTCGATGTGCAAACCAAGTATTTTAATTGAGGACGATAGAGGTATGGGTATAGAGTTTAAAGAAAGGTCAAAGGATTGAAGCTGAGATAGAAGAGCTGAAGAACCGGCAATGAGAAGTGAGGATTTGGAAGGGTTAAGATGTAATGCATTGGAGGATGCCCACTTAGCTACCACTTTAAGCTCACTGTTTAATGCAGCGATGGTAGAGGAGACATCGGCTAGACGGAAAGATTTGTGGAAAATAACGTCGTCCGCATATTTTAGAAGTTCAGCGAAAAAAGGAGTGGAGGCCAGATCAGCAATGAAAATGATAAATAATAATGGACCGAGCACAGATCCCTGAGGTACACCAGAGAGAACAGCGCGAGAAGGGGAGAAAGTAGGTAAAGGATTATATAAAAGAACGCGCTGGAAGCGGTTTATTAGGAACGATTCCATAAAGGACAAGGCAGAGGGAGATAAGCCGTAGTACTTGAGCTTAGCCAGGAGAAGGTTATGGTTGACCGTATCAAATGCCTTCGTAAAATCCAGAGCAATCAGCGCAGTGAGGCAACCTGAGTCGAAACCACGAAGGACAGAGTCGGAGAGGTGGAGAAGTTCGGTCGTGGTGCTGTGCATGCCACGAAAACCGGACTGACACTCCGGAATTACCTTTGATTTGTTAACAAAAGCATAAAGTTGCTGAAAGCATATGCGCTCAAGGAGCTTTGAGAGAAATGGAGGGAGAGAGATAGGACGAAGAGAGGAGAAAGTGGAGGGGTCGCGAGTTTTGGGAATGGGGAGGACAACTACGTGCTTCCATGCGGAGGGAAAAGTATGAGAGGAGAGAGAGTGATTAAGAATATGGAGAAGAGGTTCGAGACACTGAGGCAGGCAGAGAAGCAGCATACGACCCGAGAGATCGTACGGACCGGAAGAGGTAAGACGAATTCGTTTGAGAATAATGAAAAGCTCGGTGGGAGAGATTGGAGTAAAATTAAATGATTCAGGGACATTAAAGGATGAGGAGGCAAAATGATTTAACGTCTCAGGAGAGCAGGAAGAGGAGGGAAGAGAATCAAGAAAATAATCATTCATAAGTTTAGGATCAAGGAGATGGGAGGGTAAGGAATGAGAGGGAGATGATGTCCCTCCGAGTGCTGAGAGATTTCTCCAAAAATGGCGAGGAGAGTTTGATGAGAGAGAATTTGAAAGATAAGCTTTCTTTTCGCGGCGTATGGCATAGTTCACATCGTTGCGGAGTTGCTTATAATGTCGCCAGTCGGGATCAGACCGAGTGCGCCTATATCGAAGAAGAGCGCGACGCTTTAGAGATATTAGTTTTCTGACGGCAGTGTTGAGCCATGGAGCCGGCGGACGTGACGCACTCTTAAGAGTCAACGGCGCAAGACGATCAAATACAGACATTATAGAGGATGTGAAATAGGCGACCATCTCATCGACGCGCTCCGCGCCGAACACAGGCGACCAGTCAGTCCTGAGCAACTCAGAGGAAATGTCGGAGGGCTCAATGGAGTGGATGTTGCGAGAGAGAGTAACGCGGGCCTTGCGACAAGGTCGAGCCACTCTCAGAATCGACCAAATCATGAAATGATCGCTAATGTCGAGCTCTTCGCTGACTCCACAGTCGACCACCCCCACACTATGCGAAATAAAGATAAGATCGAGAATAGATGATGTGTTCTGTGTAAGACGCGTTGGCAACTCTATCAATTGCCGCAGGGAGAGGTTCAATGCTATGTCGCGTAAAAGACGAGCGTTGAGCTCATTGGGGCGGAGCACGTCAATGTTGAAATCGCCCATACACACAATTTCGTCGACGTTGCACCTAATGTGAGACAAGCGCGATTCAATGTAATGCATATCTGAGACAGGCGCGCGAGGAGGACGGTAAACGCAGATTGTAGCTACGCGTATGTGCGTCAGGCGAAGAGAGACGGCAACGATATCTACGAGTGTGCCGGGCGGAGGGGCACCAAGGTCAATTAGAGAGAAAGAGAGCGAGTTATCAATATACAACGCGACGCCCCCACCGCGAGAGCCGGTAGATCGATCAGAGCGAACGAGAGTAAAACCGCTTATGTCAATCAGTTTAGGGTCGATAGTATCCCGTAGCCAAGTCTCTCCGATCGCAAGAATGTCAAGTTGATGATATGCTATAAGGTCTTTAACCAGCGTAAAGTGGGGCAAGAGTGAGCGCGCGTTTATGTGAGCGACGCGAAGTGTTAAGCGGCTGTTACTTGAAACAGCGGCAACCGACCCAGCCAGCGAATGACGTCAGACAGGTCCAGGGCAAGCCGAAGGGCCCTGATGAGATGAGGCGAGGGGGTGCTGAAGCGGATTGGCAGTTGTATCAATCTCAGCGAGAATTGAGTCCTGGGATAAATAGCGACGCGAGGGAGCGCCGTCCGATGTTCTGAAATAAGTAACCCCCCGCCTCATCCATACATGTCTGACGTTATGCATTTTAGCAAGTTGACGAGCCTCAGCAAACAGGCGGCGTTCAGACGCAGTAGAACGCTCATAGAGATAAACTCTGGTGGACGGCCACGAGCCATCGACATTGGACGCAGCAAATCCAGATCTAGCACGTCGTCGGAATCTGGCGAGCAGCTCATTTCTCCTGGCAATCGTGGTGAGTTTCACCACGATAGGACCAGATAAAGGGTCCCTACCGCCGATTCTAAAGGCACTGACAACCTCCGAGGATGCGAGCGGCGTATCGAGCGAGGCAGCCACACGAATCAAAGTGTTCACACAGTCCTCAGGCTTGATAATTGGAATGCCGAAAATTATGAGCTCGTGATCCCTGTGCTCATTGACTATGCGCTCGAAGCGTGCAGCCAATCCGTCCGATGAAGTTGAAGGGACACCGGGGGGGACCGCCGGTGCAGAGGTTGAAGTTGAGACTGCTTCAAATAGCCAGAATTGATGATATTTGTGAGTGTGGGTGCTGTTCTCGCTGGCCTCCTCCTGTCACTAGGATGCCACAGCACGACGCTCAGGGAATCCTCAGCCCCGCAGGTTCTTCTACACGTGTGTGTCGGTCCGCAGTTGCGCAGCTCGCGTTCTCGCACCTCTATTACTGTGACCGGACACGGCCGTTTGAGAGTGTGGGAGTCGCGTAATCACTTCCAAAATCACGGTCGCCACTCGGTTTGACCTATAACTACCGAGAAGGTGTGCTCGAGATATAATCTCTAATATAAGATAGGGTAATTTCTCCCCTCTGTTGCAGTTTAGATGGTAAAAGAGATCGCGTGACCTCGATCGATATTATCGACCGTGATCTTGGTCGCGAACGCCATCTATGAGTCTCTTTAGGTACTACGTGGAACCCCCCTGCCCCGCTTACCCCTCGCCCACAGAAAATATAGAACTGTCATAGACTACCTACTGAGGATTCACCCAAAATTTGAATGAATCGTCCAATTCTGTTGTTTGGATGATCGCTCCGAAAACGGTTTCAAGCGGAAAGGGGGTACAAATATTTCGGTTGTAACTTTCAACGACGGATTATCTAGTGTCATGAAGATGATAGATGTACTCGCCATTACTGTTGGTCGTCAATGTTTCGATTTTTGCTTGGAAGCCGACTCGCGCCGCATTAAACTCGCCGAGAGCTCAATGTCCGACGCCGCCAAAACCGGACGTCGTAATGCAAAATCAGCCAAAAAAGATTTGGGAAGGAATGAAATCAACTTGGAAGGCCAGTTATATGGTGCTGGGATAGCAGAGTAAAGGTAAAAAAATCAGCAAGTCTATATCTTACAAATTTCATGTAGTAAACACATTGTCAAACTTTAAACGCGTTTTTCTCGAAACTACTTTTTCAGACACGGCTTATAGCAGTAGAACTCGAGTAATTTTTATCCGATTGACTTAAAATTTTAAATGTAGCTTCTTAGATAGATTATCTATAGAAGTACACACGATTTTTAAGATCAATAAACAATTACGATTTTTATAAGCAAATAAAGGCCGATTTTTTAAGTCAAAAATCGACTTTTTTTCCAAATGGCTGCCAAATTTGCAAAAATCAATATTTCTTAATATCCATGTGTACTTCTATAGCTATACTCATGTAGATTATAAAAAAATTTTTTTCATTGTTCCAGATACGTTCGTTGGACACTTTTACTGCTAGCCGCGGGACGCCTCGAAAAAATCGACCCTCCTTCCGCGCACTGATGCGCCGCCATTTTGTAATGAAAATTAAAATAAAAAATGTTTTTTTGCACCTCAAGACAAGTGTAATAACCCCTCAAAATTTTATATTGATCGATTTATTAGCAAAGTCACAAAAAATTCACAGAAAACCCTTTAATTTTTTGCTTCCGGCTAGATATTACCCCTTAAAAGAACTCTCGTTAAACTCTTAAGGGGAGGTTACCGTTCAGAGACCCAAAAAATTCATAAATTTTAGGAATTTTTTTTTTAATATAAAGTAAACACATTTGAAAAAAACTTTTTGCGGCTTTTATTTGAATACAAATGAAGAGTAGTTCATATTTTTTTCATACAAAAATAATTCAAAATGGCGGCTCCAGCTCCCATGACACGAAGCCGCGAGTTTATGCGCGCGGAGCGCTCTACAGGTTCAACGGATGAACCGATTTTAATAAATAACGGTGCAAAAGAAAGGAAATTTAATTTAGGGGGCCTTCACGAAGCGTTTTTTTCAAAAAATTGATTGCAAATAATTCTTTTCGAACGTTGAAGCAAAAAGAAAACAGGGAAAAAAGAGGTTTTTTTTTCAAACGGCCACCATTTTGTTATACGGGGGTTTTTTAAAAATCGGAAAACGATAAGGCCCCCCAAATTTAATCTATTTTAATAATTCTTATGTTTTTTTTGTTTCACATCAACTGGAAAGGCTGTGGAATGCTCCGCGCACATAGAACCACGCCGTGTGCGGCTTCGTGGACTGAGAGCTGGAGCCGCCATTTTTAATTATTTTTTTCCAAAAAAATTCTAAATTAATCTTCATTTGTGTACAAACAAAAGCCGCAAAAAGTTTTTTCCAAATGTATTTATTTTATATAAAAAAAAAATTCCTGAAATTGAGGCATTTTTTGGGCCTCTGAACGGTAATCTCCCCTTAAACGGATTTTTAATCCATGCATTAATCATTAATCCTTAAACATCCCTATAAACAGGGAATCCACCTCTTGATCAAGATATATAGGGGAAAGTCCGGCAGTACCGACCCTCTAAGGAGTTTTCATATTTTTTATCAGAACCTATACGATATTTATAAAGTATCTTTTGAGAAATGATTATTGTCTTCCAACCTATCAGTAAATTGAATTAAACACCCTTATATTTAAAGAATAAAAGTTTTATTAAGAAAATGACAAGTGTAAGAAAAATGCGCAACACAAAAAGTGGCTGGCTGTATCGGACATAATAAATTAAGCATGTTATACAGTGCAATAATCACAAATATATATTGTTCTGAATATTCTGATATGTTAGCACAGGCTTCATGCACCCGATAATACATACCGATAATAACTGCTAGAATATATTTCTTTGGAGTTACGTAGTGACACCAGAGAATTTTACCAATGCAGTACACGTAATCAGTCAAACAAACGTTGTGTACTAGTATACGAATACTGCATCAGCTGCGATGGAGAGAGTGGTATCATCTATTATAGAAACGCTACAACATCTAGTGGCCGATACTGCTCGCTGTCCGGTACTACCTGACTTTCTCCTATACCTACGCTGGACGAAGATTGGACCAGGTTTGAACCACGGACCTTTCAGTTAATTTACAAGCGCCTTAATTCCATTGGAAGAAACTCGCTGGCACTCAGTATCCCCTAGTTTTCGAGATTTTGTCGGGATTACACAAAGCGCCACCAGTTTTAACTATAGTTTTGCACTCTCAATGGAATATGTCTAATGAACTCAGTTTTAAGAAAAAAGCGGGCAACGAGTAACGATTTAACAAAAGGGTGAAGTTTAACAAAAGTACGTTTGTGTTATAGTGCAGAGAAATCTTAATTGTAATTAAAAACTTACTAACCATACAAATGTTAAAATGTGATTTTCTGCAGAAATTTGCGTACTACCATGATCATCTTCTCTGCAGTACGCTATATACTGGGTGTCCCGAAATTTGCGAATCAAAATACCATAGCAATAAAGTTCTCGAAAAAATAAATTTAAAACGTATTTGCCACTTTTCGTTCCGAGCAGTAGTTTCTGAGATAAAAAGGTTTAAACGTGGCCTGCAATTACAGATTACGATTAAACGGAAGCCTGTCCGTGAGTCGCGCGTCAATAGTGTTAGTGACCGCGAACTTCACGCTCTCACAGGCATTAGACAAAAGATTGTTTGCGTGACGTCCGTATAATACCGCGTGTTGCGTGTAATATTTGTTGCAAATTAGATGATGCTGTTAATAAAAAACGTGTATTTAAGCATAAATTTATCTTATTTATTACGTAATAAATATGATAAATTTATAATTCATCAGAAATATATTGCTACTATTATAATTTGTGTAATACAATATCAATAAAAATAATTCCCGAAAAATTTTTATGTCATAACATAAAATAAATTTAGAATTAATATTTGTTGGAAATGATATAAAGGCGTCACTCCTGTGCCATCTACAGTTGCATAGTTTGCCCTATCAGAGAACGCTTCTATCTGTTATACACACTTTCCGTGGTTGTACGCGCCCTGCTTACTTCTTGTAAAAACGAAGTTATTATTAAAAGAGATATATACAAAACGCTGCATCATATCTGCCCATTTTCCTACAGGTTATGGGCCCAGAAGCTTTGGTACTTTGCTGAAAGAGAAGTATACGTACAAAACTTAACGTACACATACGAAAGCGATCGTAAGAAAAACATAACCTTTTCGCAGATTATAAGCCGTAATTTTCGCGTGAAAGATGAGTCAAACGTCGGTTAAAATTCCGCCTCTCCAAAAAGAAAATTATGATACGTGGAAAATCCACATGAAAGCATCCCTGCCGAAAATGTTCGATTAAAACCGATTAAAACGTAATCCGTTTTAATCGGTTTTAATCGGTTCAATCCGCGCCCGGATTAAAAAGTAATCGATTTTAATTCCGAACTAATCATAATCGGTTTTGATATCGCTTTTGCGGATTATTTCCAATCCGAAATAATTACATTCTAATCCATATTGTTGTCAATCCAAAATAAACACTAATTATCGGATGGATATATAATCCAAAATAATCCGCCTAATTTGTATATTTTCTTTTTAAGAGATGAGTCTGTTTGAATTACAAAAACACCGATTCAATAAAATTGGTTGTAATCCATCTGAATCCGATTTGCTAGGAAAGACAACATTAATCCGTTTTAATTCGAAATTCAGCGATTGCGCGTATGCAATTTCAATTCGTTTTAATAATATCCAATTTTAATAATTGAGTTGATTTTGTAATCCGGTTTAATCCGAAATTTACCAATTTCGGGAATAAAAACTAAATCAATTTGAATGCAATAAGAATTCAATTTATATAGTCTGTGATAAAGCAACAGTAATTTGTTTGAATTTGAAATTCTCCGATTTTTCGGATGAAGAGGAAATCGGATATAATGCAATTAAATCAAATTTTTGTCATAATTATATTCGACTGTGTATATAAATAAAGAAACAAAATTGTATTTATTATAAAGTTATATTATTATTGAATTTCAAATGTATTCGGAGGTTTGCATAAATATCTACAATATTCTACATCTATGTGAAATTGTGAATAAGCTTGCTTTTGACATTGCTTATGGGAACTATTGATCTGTGTACATAATCTTCTGATTCTAGCATGTACGATACTTTAAACGGTTTGTTGCAAGTAATTGTAATTTTTGATATTTGCATGTGGCATTTTCCTGCCGAAAATGTTCGATTAGAACCGATTAAAACATAATCCGTTTTAATATCGCTTTTGCGGATTATCCGAAATCATTATATTCTAATCCATACCCAATCAGCAGACAATGTTTCTTAAATGTTTTTTAAATATTTATTTTTGATTAATTATACATTTTTACAATTTTTTTGTAAAAATAATACTTATTTAATGTTTATTTAATTAATATTAATTTTACATTAATTTTACATTAATTATTTATTTAAAATAATAATTTACAAAAAATATTTATTTTACGTTTATTTAATGTTTATTTAACGTTGATTTAATATTTGTTTTACATTAATAATTCATTTGCAATAATAATTTGAAAAAAACATTTAACATTTATTCAACATTAATTTAATTTTTATTTTACATAAATTATTCATTTACACTAATGATTTGAAAAAACATTTATTCAACATTAATTTAATATTTATTTTATATTAATTATTTATTTGCAATAATGATTTAAAAAAACATGTATTTAACATTTATTCAACATTATTTGATATTTATTTTACATAAATTATTTATTTACAATAATGATTTTAAGAAATATTTATTTAACATTTATTCGACAATAATATAATATTTATGTTATATTCATTATTTATTTGCAATAATAATTTAAAAAAACATTTATTTAAAATTTATTTGACATTAATTTAATATTTATTTTATAGATATTGTACCTAATCTTCCCCCTCCACCCTTCTCCCTCAAATCAAGGTTAGCACAGTCTTATAAATTCGTATAAACCTTCCCTTAACGTTAATATAGTATTTTCTCTTCTTTTATTACTATACAATAACTTTCATACTCCAGCAACCCAGGAGTACCCTGAGTATCTCATGTTACGAGCACCACGCCTTGCGGTTTCGCGATCACCAAATCTAATCTCTACAATTGAGCAACTCAACATATCCCATATTTTCCTATTAATACGACCTTACTCTATCGCTGTATGCGGAACTCATTGCCAAATATTTATTAATTATATAATAAACAAGATTTAAAGACTCATATCCATGGCACTTGACAACATCCAATTTCACAATTTCTTTCTCTACAACGACTACACGCACGATCAAACAATGAATTTTCCACTAAATAGGTTTTACCCCAAGGGCAATAATTTCATGGTGGAACCAACAGATAGGGCCTATTAGTTTAGCAGAAACCTTATTAATTATTTATTTGCAATAATGATTTGAAAAAACATATATTTAACATTTATTCAGCATTATTTAATATGTATTTTACATAAATTCCAGTGAACATGATGTTTCTCAAATTGAGACATATGACATCTTAAAGACATCATTAAGACGTCTTAAAGACGTCATATCATAAGACGTCTTGAAGATGTATTAATAATGTCTCTAAACGTCATATGTCCCGATTTGAGACATGCATGCTGGGATTTTTCATTTAAAATAATGATTTAAAAAACATTTATTTAACATTTATTCAACATTAATTTAATATTTGTGTTATATTGATTAATTATTTGCAATAATGATTTTAAAAAACATTTATTTTACATTTATTCAACATTAATTTAATATTTATTTTATATTAATTATTTATTTGCAATAATAATTTTAAAAAACATGTATTTAACATTTATTCAACATTATTTGATACTTATTTTACATAAATTATTTATTTACAATAATAATTTAAAAAAAAATTTATTTAACATTTATTCGGCAATAATATAATATTTATGTAATATTGATTATTTATTTGTAATAGTAATTTGAAAAAACATTTATTTAACAATAAATTCTTAAGGACTCTCGAAAATTCAAATACAATATAATTGGCCATAAGAGTCAAACGCGGTACTTAGTGCGTATTTTTAATCAAACTGATTAAATTATATTCCGTAAGTTTCCAACATATTATAACTGCGCGCCGATTATTTGTCGGACTTTAAACACAGCTATCATTGGAACATTAAAAATTCCCTGTCCCTTCCCTAATTAAATCGATATCGATTTAATATTAAAATCACTGTAAAAACTTATTGCGAAAAATATTACCCCAGCCAGGGTTCGAATCTGGAATCTCCCGCATTCCGTTCGGGTGTCTTAACCAATTCGACTACCGGGGCATGTGGTAATATTTATCGCAATAACCAGATAATAATAATTTGAACGTCTTTCTCAGGCGACGTGAATAAACAATAAATTCTTAAGGACTCTCGAAAATTCAAATACAATATAATTGGCCATGAGAGTCAAACGCGGTACTTAATATGTTGCGCGCAGTTAATATGTTGGAAACTTACGGAATATAATTTAATCAGTTTGATTAAAAATACGCACTAAGTACCGCGTTTGACTCTCATGGCCAATTATATTGTATTTGAATTTTCGAGAGTCCTTAAGAATTTATTGTTTATTCACGTCGCCAGAGAAAGACGTTTAAATTATTATTATCTCGTTATTGCGATAAATATTACCACATGCCCCGGTAGTCGAATTGGTTAAGACACCCGAACGGAATGCGGGAGATTCCAGGTTCGAACCCTGGCTGGGGTAATATTTTTCGCAATAAGTTTTTACAGTGATTTTAATATTAAATCGATATCGATTTAATTAGGGAAGGGACAGGGAATTTTTAATGTTCCAATGATAGCTGTGTTTAAAGTCCGACAAATAATCGGAGCGCAGTTAATATGTTGGAAACTTACGGAATATAATTTAATCAGTTTGATTAAAAATACGCACTAAGTACCGCGTTTGACTCTCATGGCCAATTATATTGTATTTGAATTTTCGAGAGTCCTTAAGAATTTATTGTTTATTCACGTCGCCTGAGAAAGACGTTCAAATTATTATTATCTGGTTATTGCGATAAATATTACCACATGCCCCGGTAGTCGAATTGGTTAAGACACCCGAACGGAATGCGGGAGATTCCAGGTTCGAACCCTGGCTGGGGTAATATTTTTCGCAATAAGTTTTTACAGTGATTTTAATATTAAATCGATATCGATTTAATTAGGGAAGGGACAGGGAATTTTTAATGTTCCAATGATAGCTGTGTTTAAAGTCCGACAAATAATCGGCGCGCAGTTAATATGTTGGAAACTTACGGAATATAATTTAATCAGTTTGATTAAAAATACGCACTAAGTACCGCGTTTGACTCTCATGGCCAATTATATTGTATTTGAATTTTCGAGAGTCCTTAAGAATTTATTGTTTATTCACGTCGCCTGAGAAAGACGTTCAAATTATTATTATCTGGTTATTGCGATAAATATTACCACATGCCCCGGTAGTCGAATTGGTTAAGACACCCGAACGGAATGCGGGAGATTCCAGGTTCGAACCCTGGCTGGGGTAATATTTTTTGCAATAAGTTTTTACAGTGATTTTAATATTAAATCGATATCGATTTAATTAGGGAAGGGACAGGGAATTTTTAATGTTCCAATGATAGCTGTGTTTAAAGTCCGACAAATAATCGGCGCGCAGTTATAATATGTTGGAAACTTACGGAATATAATTTAATCAGTTTGATTAAAAATACGCGCTAAGTACCTGCGTTTGACTCTCATGGCCAATTATATTGTATTTGTATTTATTTAACATTTATTTGACATTAATTTAATATTTATTTTACAATAATTATTTATTTACTATAATAATTTAAAAAAACATTTATTTAATATTAATATTTACTTCAAATATTATTCAACGATGAGATACATTTACTTTGCCAGTGTATAAATAACCAAATTTTCTTAATCGACGAAACTGGCAATCACTCCTGACGGTCACAAACGTCAGGACTCTTTAAACCGAGAATCCGGTCCTTCTATCAAAACGCTTAAAATTAAGCACAAATTATTTAATTATAATTAAAATTAAGCACAAATTATTTAATAATAACTATTTAATTATAAGAGATCATCATTTTTTTGTTATTTGCTCTATAAATTATGTAGCGGTAGGGGCCTATTGCACAATAATTTACAAATTAATAATATTCGTGAAAAAACTTTGTTTTTCACTAATATTATTAATTGGAAATTATTGTGCAATAGACCCCTGCTGTCCGCTAAGAACATACGACGGAGCGAGCGCGGCGCGGCGCGACAGCGCGGGCTTGCGCGCCGGGAATAGTACGGCTCGCGCTCAATATGCGGCGCATCGCCGATCCCGTAACCCGTATTCAAGATTCAACATCGATCCCTATATAGTGAGACGTCTTTGCGAGATTCTTTAACGTTTACAGGATCGCCAGTCAGAGCGTGCTCACTCTCCGGACCTCTGATAAGTTTAACCTATTTTTGAGGAGTGTGCTTTCTTGCGGCCTCCGTTCATACCTGCATTAAAACCGATTTAAATATTATCCGTAAAATAGAATTTCGGATTGCAACGAATTACTTTTCTCATCCTCTGACAGATTCACATCACATTAAAACTGATTTAATTATAACTTATAAAATCGTATAATTTCGGATTGAGGTGGATGTATATCACCCAACATTAATCCGCCTGAAGCGTACTAAATTCGATTTGACTTTTCAATCGGTTTTAATACCGTATTTTCGGTGCAGAAATCCCGATTGATTCGGATTACTTTTTTTTAAATCGGTTTTAATCGAACATTTTCGGCAGGGATTACTCATAAAGAACGATGCTTGGGGATATGTCAGCGGAACGAAGAGAAAACCTGTCGCGACAGCCACGAATGCAGCTGACGTTGCAGCCTGGGAAGTGGCCGACAAGAAGGCCATGGCCGACATCATACTCGCAATAAGTGCCGAGGAACTAAAACAAGTAAACGGATGCACCACGTCTAAAGAAGTCTGGCAAAAATTGAAGAGTCTTTACGAATCTGAAGGACCAACGCGAAAAGCGATGCTGCTAGAAGAATTGATAAATCATAAGATGGATGAATCTCAGGATATGAGAGACTACGTGGCAAACTTCTTTGACACAGTAAATAAGCTGGACGCCATGGAAATCAGAATCCCTCAAGAAATGACAGTTGTTCTGTTACTATCCAGCATTCCAAAATCTTATGAAGCTTTCAGAGTAGCTATTAAAACGCGACAAGAATTGCCCACCCCGGACGAGTTAAGGGGTCGTCTCACTTTGAACGCTCAAAAAATTCGCTATTTTTATGAATTTTTTTTGGCAATACTAATGCAGATAATTGAATGAATGTTTTTTGTACTTATTACGCATGCTTTAAACAACAAAACATATTTTTTGTAGAATTTTTAGTCGAGTTTATTTAATTGAAAATACAAAAATGCAAACAAGTAAAAAAAAAAGGTTGGTCCACTGCGGGCATTGTAACTGCTTGTAGAATCATCTGAAACAAAAAAACAAAAAAGATTCTTGATTAGTATGAGTGTCGCTATAGTATGAACCTCCAGAAATAATTTCTGTTTGAAAATAAAAAAATGGTGGAGGTTTAAAGAAAAAACATGCATAAAAGCCAATTTTTCGTCATGTTTTTTGACTTTTAAAATATGATAATTTCATTATTTTGACTTGATCGTGGTTCATACTAGAAATATTAGTGTTTTCAATAAGCCATACAAATTTCAGACCGATTCGTCAAGTAGTTTTCTTTTTATCGTGCCCGCAGTTCACGAAAAACGTGTTTTGAGATAAACGCGTTTAAAGTTTTTGTTACGGAAAAACAGTGAAAAAAATGTACTTACAATTAATCTGCAATCCCTGCTCCATACATCAATCCTTCAGCTTCTTCAAACAGTTCAGATTCTATCGATTTGGTCGGTTGAACCTCTTTGTCCAAAGCAGGGGGGGTGATGAAACGAATCTAGAGTTCCAGCTGCTTCGTTTTCTAGTCGATACGCCAGGTCGATTGAGCATTTTTATCCAGGTTGATGGCTAAAGTTAATGGTTTTTTATGTTTTTTGGGCCATTTTGTTTGTCGTGAAAAAAGGAACAAATTTTCTCTTGCTCATTTTTTTATAGGATATATAGTTTGATCGCTAGGGCAATTTAAACAAATAAATTGTTAATAACTTTTTATTGCATCGACTTACGAAAAAACTATTTACAGATTCTTGTTCTACGACCCAAAAAACATAAAAAAACATTAACGTTAGCCATCAACCTGGATAAAAATGTTCAATCGACCTGGCGTATGGACTATTTCGCTCCGAACTCAGGTAGAAAAAGGCTCGTAGAATCTCAATACTTGTAGGATCTTTATGAAATTTTCACACAAGTTTCTCAAGGGTATATACTATCGAAATATGTAAAAAAAAAAAATTCGATTTTTCAAACCGGTCAAAGTGAGACGACCCCTTAAAGGTAAAATTACTCGACAAATTCCAAGCCAGAAAGCGAAACAAGGATGAAAAATCCGAAGCCATGGTAGCGTCAAAGCCATCCCGAAACTCCAAGAACCAACATCAAGAACGTAAATCATCCGACAAGGGAAATGAAGCACGGTTCAAATACAAGTGTCATCGATGCGGCAAAGTTGGACACATGTCAAGGGATTGCAAGTGGCAAAAGTATGATAACGACAAAAAGTCAGACGGAAAAGAAACGTCGAAACGAGCCGAAGTAGCTATGAATATTACACCGAACCGAGAAAATAAATGGTGTTTAGACTCTGGTGCCTCGTCGCACATGAGTTCTTTCGAAGAGAAATTTGAGAATATTGGTAAATCCAATACATTAAAATTAAATCTAGCGAGTTCTCACTCCACAGAAATAAAGGGAATCGGAGATGTCAAAATTAATGTGAGTCAAGATTTTTCAACCAAACTCGAAGAAACCTTGTTCGTACCGGATCTTTGCTCAAACTTGATGTCTGTTTCCAAGATTACTGATCACGGTTTCGAGGTCCTATTCCAGAAAGAGGGTGCTGCTGTCATAGATCCACAAACCGGAGAAAAAGTTATCGTAGCTCAACGAGAACAGGAATTGTATTTTGTCAAGGAATTAGAGAGCAGCTCTCTCGTCGCACAGGCAAATGCATCAAGACTCCAGGAGTGGCATCAAAAATTTGGTCATTTGAATGAAAAGGATCTAAAAGATCTGAGTCAGCACAAGATTCACGGGATCATTATCAACCGTAATAAAAAACTACCAACTTGCGAAATTTGTATAAAAGGGAAACAAACGCAAACCCCCTTCAAACGGTCGACCTCTCGATCCAAAGAAGTCTTAGAACTGATCCACACAGATCTCTGTGGACCAATGAAAGTCGAATCCATTGGAGGTTCAAAATATTTTGCCACCTTCATTGATGACAAGTCGAGATGGTGCGAAACTTATTTTCTAAAGAAGAAAAATAAACTCTGACAAGTTTTTGGAATTCAAGGCGAAAGTCGAGAAACAGACTGGAAAATCTATCAAGACTGTAAGGTCAGATAACGGAGGAGAATATCGAAACAACGAACTTGAAGATTATCTGAAGAAGGAAGGAATATGTCATCAGCGTACTATTGATTATACACCGCAACAAAACGGCGTTGCAGAACGTCAGAACAGAACACTCGTTGAAATGGCGACGTGTATGTTGATTCAATCCGGCCTCCCGCGAACCTTCTGGGCGGAAGCAATTTTGACTGCAGCCTACATACGAAACAGATGTCCATCACGAAGCCTAGAGGGGAAATTACCTTACGAGATATGGACCGGAAAAACGCCAACTGCAATTCATTTTCAAATCTTTGGTGTTAAAGCCCACATGCTGGACAAGTCAAAAAGCGTAAAATTCGATCAGAAAACGATCGAATGCGTATTCGTTGGTTATTCCACAGAATCGAAAGCTTACAGATTGTGGGACTTAAAGTCAAGGAAAATTCGCGTGAGTCGCGACGTGACCTTCGTAAACTGTTCAAAATATAGCGCGTTTGGAAAATTCCCGGCTAGCGACAGCGACAGCGGCGAGCCGTGCGCGGCGAGGGGGGCCGAGCGCGATCGTCTTTTCGGTTGCCGGTCCGCGCTTGCGAGCCCGGTAGCAACGCGAAGAATTGCGTAGTCGACTTCGGATCTCGGTAGCGACAACACGCGACCTTGAGCTTCTATTTGCTTGTTCGGTCGTGTTCTATTCTAGAGTCTTCGATAGCTCGGTCTGTCGTCGTGGTTAATAATAAGTAATTGTGCATCTCTGCTTTAACGATAATCCGTAATCCGCGGCATTCGAGTATTGATATTTATTAAAAGCTGTGAAACGTTACACAAGCGAATATTGCGTGTGCCTGTTAACGTAAACGCACGCTCGATCGCCGGGCACGCGACGACGCGTGGTGCGTTCATCCCGCACATCCACCGTGCTGTTAGCCAACCCGATCTTCGAGGAAAAGAGACCGAGCCGCTCATGGGCTGTTTTCCGGAGAAGCTGCCCAGCGTGATCTTTGGCGAGATCCGGACGAGGAGACACGGCCTCCAGGGACAGCCTACTCGTTTTTGGCAACAGAGCTGCGAAAGCTAAGTGTTATACAAATCTCTATCCGAATTAACGGATTAAGCGTGTACCACGCAGTTTCGTGCTCATTCGAGTACACCCCCTCTTTGAGGCGATAGATTTCTTCCCCGTTAACAGCGTCGTTAATTGCATCGATGCCACCGGGCGTGCTGTAACGAACGCTAAAATAATATCACGCGAGTGACAGTGTTTCTTTCATGTTCGCGAATACGGAAATTCTTCATAATAAGCTCGGATCAGCGGTCTTTCTCGGCCCGACATTCCGCGGCTATTTACGTGGACCGTTCGCGGCATTCTTTCGGCTCAGTGTATTCCCCTCGCCGCGTCACTATTTCTTTAGGTGTTTACAATCGTTTCGTATACGCGTACTGCGTCAAGTGCTCTCTTCATTATAATCAATTAAATAGCGTTTCTCAGCGTGAACTAAAATAACTTCGCTTGTATCTCTCTATTTCTAACAGCGTGTGCGAAATATATTAATTCTCGACGAGTCTTGCGTTGACTCGATTACTTTTCTATACTCGTGGTATTTACAGTTAAATCAGATTGATTCTCTTGCGTGTTTATCGGTAAATAACACAAACGACGTGTTATCTCAGTAACATTCCGTCTACCAATTAATCATATTAATAAGTTCCTCGCGTTTTTTCTTAGTATTCTAGTTTCTGTCGGTTACCTCCGTAACCCCGCACATTATTTCCGTTTCGCCGTGCATACTTTACCGAAAGTTCTAATATTTATATCGGCAATAAAAGGATCGCCTCTCATTGTGTGCGTATATTATATATACTTTTTTTATGCGATCTCACTGTCGCCTTTGCGACTGTCGACAACCACCTGGCATTGCATGCTCATATTTTATTATTCTCTTTAGGATTAAGGATACTGTTGCATATATTTTGTGCTTTATCTCTCTCTCATATTTATTTATTGTGTATTATGATTTTCTATTCATCGTATGAATATGTGATAAAATTACTGTCTTAAAACGACTTGTCAGCATAAAACCTATTTTTTGTATACTGTGTGCCAATTATAATTTGTTCCTTTCATCTGATGAGCTGTCGTCACTCTCTGAGATAACTAAAGCCCTGACACCCGGTCGACCGTTTTTGAAATCCGAACCGTACACTTATTTTCATACGTTTTTAAACATAAACACCTTCCAGAATCAATAGGAATTTGAAGAGTTTATTGACAAGAAGACTTTACTACGCTCGAGAAGAAACGACATCGAAATACAGGGTTCTTTTCACAACGACAACGATCAGAAAGATTCTGACAATAAATTAGAAATAACCTTGACGAATCAAACTCACAATGAGGTCAACGTTCTAGAAGATGTCGATGAAAATGAAGAAGAAGGCAACCGACCAAATATCCGCGAAGAGCAACCTATGCCACAGATGAGAATTGGACCTGGACGTCCAAGGAAAATACTCACAGGTCAAAGAGGGCGTCCTAAAAACAGCCACATATGATTCGGATTGAAGAACAGGAAGCAAACCGAGAGGATCAACAAGAAGAACGCCCTGAGATGGATCAAGCTGAAACCGAAGAAGAGTTCTTCAGTTGTTTTGCTGGGATGACTGAAAAAGGAGATCCACGTACAGCAAAGGAAGCCCTGTCAACAGCGGAAGCGCACGAATGGAAAAAAGCCATGCGGAACGAGTATAAAGCCTTGATAGAAAATGGTACATGGACCTTAGTCGATCGTCCAAAAGATCGAAAAGTTATTGGTTCGAGATGGGTTCTACGGACCAAATTCAAGGCAGATGGGTCGGTAGAACGTCGAAAGGCTCGGATAGTGGCCAAAGGTTTCTCACAGGAACCGAACGTCGATTTCCACGAAACCTTCGCCCCGGTTGCCAGGATTAGTTCTATTCGAATCGTGATGGGACTTGCAGCAGAACTGGGACTGGAAGTTCATCAGCTTGATTTCACCAGCGCTTACTTAAACGGACATATTGATGAAGAAATCTACATGGAGTTTTCGGAAGGATTGTCAACAGTGCTGGAAGAAGAGCAACATCAGAAGATATTCAAAGACAAGGTGTGTCTTCTAAAAAGAGCGATATATGGATTGAAGCAATCCGGCCGTCAGTGGTATAAGAAGCTTGATTTAAAACTAAAGCTTCTAGGTTTCAAACCACTTGATGCTGACCGTTGCGTCTACATTCGAAGAAAGAACGAAAAGTTAACGATTGCTGTGATTTATGTCGACGATGTCATCCTCGCCTTAAATGACAAGAACATCTTTGAACTGAAGGAAAATCTCGCAAAATCTTTTAAAATGAAGGATCTAGGGCAACTTCACTATTGTCTTGGAATAGAATTCTCTCAAGATAAGAAGAAACGCGAAATTCGCATGACGCAGAGAAAGTACATCCAAGATGTACTGAAACGTTTCAACATGGAAGATTGCAAACCAGCGGCTACGCCAATGAATCCTGCTGTGAAACTTTCGAAGAAGATGAGCCCGACCACCAAAGAAGACAAGAAACAAATGAGCCAAATCCCCTATAGAAATGTCATCGGCTCTTTGATGTATTTAGCTACAAGTACGCGCCCGGACATAGCACACGCAATAAGCATACTCAACCAATTCAGTGAAAATCCTGATCAAGATCATTGGCAGGTTGCAAAGCGTGTGCTACGCTATTTGAAGAAAACCGAGAATTTGGGAATCACCTTCACTAAAACTGGTAACGAATTAGTCGGTTTTTCAGATGCTGATTGGGGTGCGAGCGTAGACGATCGAAGATCTTACACCGGCTACATGTACAAACTGGCTGGCGGTGCTATCAGTTGGTCATCGAGGAAGCAGAAAACAGTGGCCATGTCGAGTGCTGAGGCAGAGTATATGGCACTGTCCGAAGCGGCCAAGGAGACCATCTACATACGAAGATTTTTATCTGAAGTCGTGGGAAGGCTGGACACTACGATGCTTTTCTGTGACAACCAAAGTGCTGGACTAATAGCGAAAAATCCAGTTTTCCATGAACGCACTAAGCATATAGACTTGCGACACCATTTCGTGCGGGAAGCAGTTGAGGATGGCAAGGTCAAAATTGGGTACCTTCCAACCGAGGACATGCCTGCTGATGTGCTAACTAAAGGACTCTCAACACCTAAGCACGAAAAATGTATCAAAGACATTGGTTTAAAGAATTAATTTTCTCTCCTTTATTATTTTTTTGTATTGTCACAGGGAATTGCCTTTTTACGGGGGAGTGTTGGAAATGATATAAAGGCGGCACTCCTGTGCCATCTACAGTTGCATAGTTTGCCCTATCAGAGAACGCTTCTATCTGTTATACACACTTTCCGTGGTTGTACGCGCCCTGCTTACTTCTTGTAAAAACAAAGTTATTATTAAAAGAGATATATACAAAACGCTGCATCATATCTGCCCATTTTCCTACAATATTTTGTCTAGACATAATTTTAATTGTGTATTTTTAATTATGTGCTTAATAATTATAGCTTAATAATAATTTGATGAATTATGAGTATGTTTAGACATAATAATAATAATTTCTTTTCTTTGAATATCAATTTAATTTGGTAGAATTTTTACGATGGTATTAAATAGCAAAACGGCGTGCCATACATATTGATTTTTAAATCCAATCCTTAGCTTCTTCATGTATAATTAAAAAATAAAACAAGAATAAAACGAGAATAAAATGAACCCTTAATCCTATTGCTAAATTAATTTTACATAAATAAAATAAACTAAGTAAACTAAGAATTTACTACTTTTAAAATCTAATACTACCGTGTAATCTTTTATAATTTAATAATGTATTGAAATATCCCTTTCATTAAAAATCAAATTTGTAATTTATGACTTGTTCAATTGACAATTGTTGTTTAAATTTTTAGTACATAATTGCGCCGAAATTCAATCAATTAAGGGTCCATATCCCTCAGTAGGTCCAAAAAATAGGTGATGTTTTGTGAATTTTTTGTGGAAAAAGTAAACAAAATAAATTAATGAATATTTATGGATTATATTGATGATACTTTTAAGTAGTTATACAAATTTTTTCAGCCCATTTAAATAATTAGGCGAAGCGGGATACTGGGCAACGGCGCGGAGTAGGTTGCTCCATGGCGGAAGTCCTCGAGGTCGTAAAATGTGTCTGAAACATCGAATCAATCGATTTTCCTGTTCAGTACAAGTGTCCCTATAGAGTAGACTAAAAAAAATTATTTTGAATAAAAATTCATAAAATGGCGGCAGTTAAAAGAAAAAAATTAATAGTGAAAATTAAATTTTTTCCTTTTAACTTGGCGCTGCCAAATTTTGAAATATTTGAAAACAATAAATAACTAATTTAAAATATTAAATTAATAATTACAATGTGAATGTAGAGACTTTCACACATTAATTTTAAGTACTTTTTCCATTTATAGAAATTGTTTCATTAATATATATTATTATGTTTAGCAGCGCCAAGTTTTTTTCACTAAAATTTTTCACATTTTATATTAATTTTTTCACTTTAATGGGAATACATTTTTTAAAAGAACAATAGTTATTTTTCAATATAATATATATTTAATTGGCGCATAATTTAAAGATATCATTTCTTTTTTTTGTAATAAATATATTACTTCAATTTTTTCAAGGTAAATATATTACTTTGGTTTTTCTAAAGTAAAGATATTACTTGGATTTTTTCGAGGTACAAAAATAACTACTTCGATTTTTTCAAGGTACACCACGCGTGCTTGGCGTTTTTTTTTTTTTACCTTTTTGTAAAATTACATATGACGTCTTTCACCTTACAAACTATCTTATAGTGTTGCCTGCACCTAATTTACACGAAAACAAATATACTTACATTGCGCACTTTTACCCGCCGCGCACTCTTATCCCACTCTACTCTAAATAGTAAGTATACAATATTGTATATATAATATTATAGTATGTATTATAATGTGTGTGTGTACATACATACATACATACATATATATGTCGCAGCCACATGCGGTAATGTAGCACTTCATGAAGTGTCTAGATACATGAATACATCGCGAAGAGTCCAACCACAAAGAACACATGCTGTAATTTAATCTTTACTTCGCTTTACAATTTGTACTTTGTAAGTTGTAAAGCGAGGTCCACCCTGCCTACCGGCGAAGAAGGTGCGGGAGGGGGGCCGAAGGCCTCCCTTGCACCCCCCGCGTGTGTGCAGTGTGTGTAACCATTTTGATCTAACGATTGAATTACATTATATGTGTCGAATGTCTAGACACTTCATGAAGTGCTACATTACGGTATGTGGCTGCGACATATACATATACACGCACCACATGGTTCACCGAAAAAATTGTATTCTTGAAATAAGAGGACTATATACTTTGCAAGCCCTCCACATATTCTTAATGGATGAGAATATATTCTTCTTTTTAGAATTCCTTTGAAACTAAGAATTACCTTTTGTTTTAACAAATCTCAATGGCGATCGATCTACGCGGGTATTCTCGCCAAATGCTCTATGTCTGAGGTTTCTACAGAGCACGTTGCAACATTTTTATAGTGCAGTGCAGTGTTTTATAAGGTGGCTCGAAGAAGAGGACCTAGCTGACCTAACGCAGATGTTTATAAGTAAGTTTCTGCGATATGTTTATGCATGAATGAAGTATTAACTGAACCTATAATAGTCCCAGACTAATAGTCCAACTAACAGTAATATACACGTGACAATGTAATAACTGTATACAACATGTCTTATATTAAAATTATACGATTGAGTAGGAAGTTGTATAAGAAGATTGAGGTTATATTCGCGGTTTCCAGTTTTTGAGTTATAGGGTCGGTATCGCGTTTAGCTCTGAGCGTATCGTGTCCGTCCGCGTGGAAGAATCTCGTCGTCGTCGTCGTGCAGACGCGAGGACGAGCGAGCGTGCCGTACGGCCGATGTACGGTCACCGAGGAAGCAACGCGCGAACGCCGTGTCCTGGACATCTCTCTCGTCCCCGTCAGCAAAGTCTCGCCGTCGCCGTCGTCCGCGAGTCGTCGCCCGCGCCGACGAAAGTCTGAGCAGTCGGTGCCGCTGCCCCGTGTTCACGGACATTCCTCGGGATATCCGCGAGTTCCGCGACTATCGACATCGCCGTCACTCTCGCCAGAAATCGACGACTCTTCTGCCGAATATTGCTGCAGATCAATGACTAAATTTAAATTTTCTAATGTCTTAGCCTAATATTTCATGTTGTTGTACGATAAACTTGTCAGGTGTTCCAATTCGCAAGATATCAGATAGACAGTGCTTCTTCCGAAAGAAGGCAGTCTTCCTTTTTGTTGCAAACAGAGAGAAGTCTAAAAGCAGCTAAGCTGCAAAATCGATGTTTAATATGCGTATTTGTGTAATTTATAAATAAAGAAAATGCTCCATAGGTATATGGATTTATTCTTGATAAATTTTTGATGTAGCACGTGTCAAATAACGATTTTATAACTTTTTAACGAGCTTTTTAATTATATCGAAAAGTGGCTGTATAAGAATCAGTAGACTGCCAATCTGTCGCTTTAAAGCTTCTCTCTGATTCGCAGAATATTATACTTTTTTCTTTATTAGTCATTGCACAAATATAAAGTATGTTGTATGTTTCGATTCAAGTGGTTCCTTTTATGTCTTTCATTTTTCATAGGTCAAAAAATAAATAGCATGAAAAGATTATTAGCATTAAATGAGGAATTAATAAAAGAATTAATTCCTCAAATAGGATTGCGAGCTGGTTTCCTTTCTAGTTGGAAGAATCTAGTAGCAGATGTATGTAATGTTCAAGGAGAGGTACCTATTTGTTACCAAGCATAAACTTCAATTAACTTTAATTTTAAATTTTTATAAAAATTTAATAACACATTTTAAATATTTATAAAATTAATATCTATATTGAATTACAATTAATGCTCTTAGTTTTTATTTATAGATTTTTAAGAAAACAGATACACAATTAACCACGGAAGATGTACCAGTGCTTGATATGTTAGAAATACCTCAGGATCAACAAATACAGATTATATCAGTATTACCTGAAGAGTCTACAGTGGTAAGATGGTATCTTTATCTTAAATTAAATAATTATTTCTATATGATCTTATATTCTTATACGGTGTTTTATATGTATAGTAACATTAATTTTAATATCATGTTCCTGTAATTATCGTTTGCAGTAAACATTTCTGTTTTATGAAATAAAATCTATAAACTCATATTTCAAAAAAACATTTTTACAGATTCCGGGAGACTTAAATCGGCAAATTAATACGCATAGAAAGTGGCTGGCAAACAGAGGTCTGCAGCCAATGTTTATTTTTGTTGGACCAAATTTGTCGAATATTAATGCTAGTTATGTACAAATAGACACTGTGCGGTATCAGCTTCGTACTCCACTGAAGGCTTTAGATACGTGCTTCAAGGCGTTCCAGGCATTGGACGCTGCATATCCGGAGGAGTGTCGTGCGGTTTGGTTTTTTATCCAAAAATATTTTTATGACATATCTAGACGAACAGATTCCTCGAGTGACAAATGTAATTAGTTCTTTAAAAGGATTGGTTTCAAAGTACTGGCCGACGTTTGCCTTCCATTCGCATTGACCACACATGAATAAGAGGACCAATTAAATTTAAAATTCTAGGATAATGGACCATAAAATGATGTTTTGGTTTTAATGTTTTGAACAACAGTTGACAATATAATTTATGGTGTTCAGCAATCAAAGTTGCGAGATAAATAGTTAAATTTGTATTTACAAATGAAGCGGTAATAATATCTAATATGTGAATAAGACGTATGTATAGCTGTCATACTTCCTCTGTCTCAGGCACCAAATCTCCAATAATAAGAAAAATGTCGTACAAAAAATAACATTTCTGATGCAGACATTTTCAGTTTTTCTTTGCGAATGTGATCAAATGTGATAATAGAAGGCTTATTACCTATATCAAAACCATAATCAAACTTTTGTATCCGATTATTAAGATTTTGAATAGTAAAATAACTTTTAGCAGAAATTAGTTCCTCCAAAATAGCACATAAATCATAATCACGGGAGGTTCCAGGTTCAAACCCTGGCTGGGGTAATATTTTTTCGCAATATAAATTTTTAATATAACATCAACTAAGGACCCAAAGTACGGGTCAAAACGTCGTAAAATTACTGCCAGTCAGGCCGACTATCCACATTTTATAAATCATAATGACAAACACCTTCCAGAAAATCGTGCATTAAGTCTGCAACAAGATTAATAATCACATGATAGCTTTGAAGCTCATTCCAAATACATCGTTCCTTAATACCTGTTAATAATAAATTATTGGTGAAAATATTAGCTTTATAATTTTCTGTATTACGTAAAGATAACAGATTTTCCTTAACTTGTCTCTTCATTACTTGTTTATGTTTTTTGCAAAAACAACAATAAAAATTTGCATTAAAGGAATCAGTAAATCCAGTAATAGAATGAAATCCTGAATTATCACCAAGAAGCAAGCACAAAGAAAAGTATATTTGCTTATTTCCAGTTGTTGTATGTACCAATATGCCATTGGCTTCAAGTTCTTTGAGTTCATTTATGATAGGACGGAAGGTATCTCCATTGTTAAGATGTCTGTCATCTGATAAAAATATACAGGATACAAAAATATTCTCAAGAGTAGATAGAAGGTGCTGAGGAATGCAGGGAATTTGATAATATAATACTCCAAGGCTATGATCATGTGAGCCTGTACAATTATCAGGCTCTACGTCATCAAAATATAAGAATAAAGGCAATACAAGACGGTCTTTAAAATAAGATTCTTTAATATTTTTTCATAGGGGGCTTTGAATTATATTAGTAAACTTGTCTGTATTATTAAGTTTTGTTATATTAGCTAAAATAGCATCAAAGACACCAGGCAACTCTAGAAAATTTTTTAAGACATACTTTATTGGAATGTATTGACCTGTCAACTCTACTGGTGTTAAAATTGCATTTTCTCAAACTTTTATCATTTTTTCTGCAACCCCTATTCTGTAAGATTTAGGACATACATAAGACTGGCTTGCTGTAAGTGCATTTATTCTTTGTGTTTCAGTGTTCAAGCCATGAAATATATTCTGCATTGTATTGAACATCTCAGTCAAATTCTGCAGATTATCCTGTCTTTGATTAATACCTTGATATATAGACAAAGTTTTGGATTTTAGCATTGTAAGAAAATCACCACAAACAAATTCTGAAATAAGTTCAATAATTTCTTGTACATGACTTCTATTTAAGGTATTGGAAACATATAATTTTGCAACTAAAGCTCTTGATGATTCAAATACAGCTTTCTTAAAATCAAGAGTAGTAAAAGCAACTTCATGTATAATATTGTCAATCTGTTGTATATCTTGATCATCATCAATTTGTTGAAGTGCATTTCTTATATTAAAATCTAACTCTACATTTTTATTTATTTCTTCCAAATGCTCTTGATTAAGAACCTGTACTTCTTCAAGTACAGGAGTAGGATGTTTATCATGTAAATGTTTTCTAAAAACTTTTATTGAATTGTATTCTCTGCTGCAATTATCCTGAGCACATTTATATGTGCTAAAAACATTATATAAATGAACTATTCGTAACTAAAAGCATAATGCTTTGATGGAAGGCAAACGCAAATGGCAGTCGCTACAAACATAATTCATTTTTGTACAGTAAGGAAAACAATAAAAATAAAGGAAAAATATGAAAAAAAAGTAAAGAAAGTTTTAAATTAAAATAAAAATATACATGTAATACATAGAGATATTAATTAGTATTTATCTTTGGCAAGTAGCTAAGCAAGTAGCTAAGCTTAGCAAGTAGCTACAAACTCTCGAAAAAATCTACCTTTAACAATTGCTAAAAAATATTTACTCGGTCTCTCAGCTCGCTTTTTATCTAGACAGGGCTTTCAACAGGATTCAGTTTTCTATTCTAAAGAAAAAGTTCTAATTGATTGCGATAATTATAATAATTTTCAATACATCTTACCTTTTGGTCTGGAGAATTGTATAGTATTTCAGGAAGCAACAATTTATAATATTAAATATAAGAAAAATATGGTTCTTGTAAGAAATTATAATCAAGAAAACTTGCACATTGTTTTCTCATAGTTCTTAAGTGAGCCAGTAGAAACTTGTACATTGCTTTCTCATAGTTTTTAAGTGAGCCAGTAGAAACTTGCACATTGCTTTCTCATAGTTTTTAAGTGAGCCAGTAGAAACTTGCACATTGCTTTCTCATAATTTTTAAGTGAGCAAGTAGAAACTTGCACATTACTTAATCAACATTTTATTTCACTTATAAAGCTTCCTCTATGAGGAAGCTTGTTTTTTATTTGATGTACAATTATTAGTAAATATTCTTTAATTTGGCTTCCTCATAGAGGAAGCTTTATAAGCGAAATAAAATGTTGATTAAGTAATGTGCAAGTTTCTACTTGCTCACTTAAAAATTATGAGAAAGCAATGTGCAAGTTTCTACTGGCTCACTTAAAAACTATGAGAAAGCAATGTGCAAGTTTCTACTGGCTCACTTAAAAACTATGAGAAAGCAATGTACAAGTTTCTACTGGTTCACTTAAGAACTATGAGAAAACAATATGCAAGTTTCTACTTGCTCACTTAAAAACTATGAGGAAGCAATGTGCAAGTTTCTACTTGCACACTTAAAAACTATGAGGAAGCAATGTGCAAGTTTCTACTTGCACACTTTAAAGCTATGAGGAAGCAATGTGCAAGTTTCAACTTGCACACTTAAAAGCTATAAGGAAGCAATGTGCAAGTTTCTACTTGCACACTTAAAAGCTATATGGAAGCAATGTGCAAGTTTCTACTTGCTCACTTTTTTTATTATCCTAAAAAATCATTTTTTGAAGTCTCAATTATTAAGACTTGAGATGTTCTAACTGCAATTAAAAAATTAGCCCTTTTGCAAAAAGACTAGCCCTTTTGCAAAAGGCCGCCCTTTTGCGAAACACTGATCGTTTCCCAATAAAACTGAACGCACTTTAGGCTTTTTGGCATATTGGCTGATGCTAGGCTAGACACTTACGTCAGTTTTATTTAAAAAACGATCAATGCTTTTGCAATAGAGCGCCCTTTCGCCCTCTCTCTCTTTCTCTCTCTCTCTCTCTCTTTCTTTTTCTTATTTGAAATTTTGGAGAATTTGTACATATATCGAAGCTTTATAAAGCTGGGTCTAATCATCCAAACCATAATGAATTATATATGAAATAGGGGTAGAAAAAACTGAAAAATATATTAAAATCAAAAAAATTGCTAATAATTAATACTAAATTGTCTAAAAATATCAATTTATAAAAAGTCCCAATTGTTGAGACTTGGGATATAACCCTTAAAAGTAAAAATTTTTAGATTTTAGTAATTTTTTTAATTCTACTATATTTTTCAGTCTTTTCTACCTTTATTTCATATATAACTCTTTAAGATTTGGTTGATTAGTTTTTGAGTTAAAGACATTTAAAATTTCAGAGAATCCGTCCATACATAAACATGAGCCTAATCAACCAAATTTTAAAGAATTTTATATGAATAAGGGTAGAAAAGACAGAAGAATATAATAAAATTAGAAATAGCCAAATATTTCAAAACTTACAAAAGTTAGAGTAATCAAAGGCATTTCTTAAAAAATTCAAAATTTTATAAAGAAAGAAGTAAATTTGAGTTTTTTTAGAAATGTTCGTGGTTGCATTAACTTCAGCAAATATTGAAATATCGGGCCGATTTTTTTTTAATCAATAAAGTATCATTTAAGAAAGGTTAATATTGAATTTGGCGATAATCGGTAAAAGGGTTTTTTTTTTTTTAAATTTTTAATTTTTTTAGAAATGTCCCTGGTTGCTCCTTTTGCACAGTTACTCTTTACATCCTTGCGCAAAACATAGGCTACTACGGAATCTCGATTATTCACTTACCGATCAGCTACTTTATTCCTTGGTTTTTCCGGGCGTTTTTTCGGGACTTTCGAGATTGCTCGCTCGCGATGTACGCACAAAACTTCGATATTTCACTTACCGATTACCGATTTTATCCCAGTGTTTTCCCGGGCGTATTTTAAGTCTGTTTGTTCTTTATACACTCATAAACTATTCGACCGATCTGAACCAACTCTTGCACAATTACTCTTCACATCCTTGCGCAAAACATGGGTTACTACGGAACCCCGATATTTCACTTACCGATCAGTGTCTTTATCCTTTGATTTTCCAGGGCGTTTTTTCGGGAATTTCGTGATTGCTCGCTCGCGATGTACACAGAACCTCGATATTTTACTTACCGATTACCGATTTTATCTTTTGGTTTTCCCGGATATTTTTAAAGTGAAGTATCGAAGTTCTGTGTACATCGCAAGCGAGCAATCTCGAAATTCCTGAAAAAACGCCCGGGAAAACCAAGGGATGATTGATACTAAACATAAAATCTTTAGTCCATATTTATGTAAATAAAACTTAATAATGACAATAATTAAAAAGTAAAACAAATTCTATTATATTCTTCAGTCATTTCTACCCCAATTTTATATATAATTTTTCAAGATTTGGTTGATTAGACTCAGCTTTATAAAGCTTCTATGTATGTACGAATTCTCCGAAATTTGAAATGTGTGTAACACGAGAACTGATCAATCAAATTTTAAAGAATTATATATGAAATAGAGGTAGAAAAGACTGAAAAATATAATAAAATTAGAAATAGCACGATATCTCAAAATTAATGGAAATTAGAGCAACATTTAAATTATAACAAATAATATATGAAATAGGGGTAGAAAAAACTGAAGAATATAACTAATCAACCAAATCTTAAAGAATTATATATGAAATAGGGGTAGAAAAAACTGAACAAAAGTTAGAGCAATCAAAGGCATTTCTTAAAATATCGTGCTATTTCTAATTTTATTATATTTTTCAGTCTTTTCTACCTCTATTTCATATATAATTCTTTAAAATTTGATTGATCAGTTCTCGTGTTACACACATTTCAAATTTCGGAGAATTCGTACATACATAGAAGCTTTATAAAGCTGAGTCTAATCAACCAAACCCTTATTTCATATATAAATCTTTAAGATTTGGTTGATTAGTTTTTGAATTAAAGACATTTAAAATTTCGGGGAATCCGTCCATACATAAACATAAGTCTAATCAACCAAATTTTAAATGTCTTTAATTCTCTTGTAATTTTAAATGTCTTTAAAATAGGGGTAGAAAAAACTGAAGAATATAATAAAATTTGTTTTACTTTTTAATTATTGTCATTAATAAGTTTTATTTACATAAATATGGACTAAAGATTTTATGTTTAGTATTAATTAAATAACTAGCTGGTTACCCGGGCTTTGCCCGGAGGTCGTTTTTCTTCAAACAACTTTCCCGACAGCACACGATATCCTATGAACGTCCATTGGAGTCCATTTGAAGTCCAGGAACTTTAAGTGGACTCCAATGGACATCCATAGGATATCGTGTGCTTTCGGGGTTCACTTGTGTTTCAATATCCATATTGTGGACAAACATAAGGAGTGTGTCGGGTGGTTGATTTAAAGGTGGTAGTTTAACTTTTCCGTTTGAACAACACATTCCAGATGCTTAAGTTTTAAACTATTTGGCTTGACAATGATCACATATTGCATCCATTTTCCCAATTATTACTCTCGGAAAAAATTTATATTCGTAATTTGGATCATAACTAAATTCCTCTAATTTCAAATCTTCGATATTTCACTTTAAAAATGTCCGGGAAAACCAAGGGATAAAATCGGTAATCGGTAAGTAAAATATCGAGGTTCTGTGTACATCGTACATACATAAAAGCCTTATAAAGCTGAGTCTAATCAACCAAATCTTAAAGAATTATATATAAAATAGGGGTAGAAAAGACAGAAGAATATATTAGAAATAGCCAAATATTTCAAAACTTACAAAAGTTAGAGCAATCAAAGGCATTTCTTAAAATATCGTGCTATTTTTAATTTTATTATATTTTTCAGTCTTTCCTACCTCTATTTCATATATAATTCTTTAAAATTTGATTGATCAGTTCTCGTGTTACACACATTTCAAATTTCGGAGAATTCGTACATACATAGAAGCTTTATAAAGCTGAGTCTAATCAATCAAATCTTGAAGAATTATATATAAAATTGGGGTAGAAATGACTGAAGAATATAATAGAATTTGTTTTACTTTTTAATTATTGTTATTAATAAGTTTTATTTACATAAATATGGACTAAAGATTTTATGTTTAGTATCAATCATCCCTTGGTTTTCCCGGGCGTTTTTTCAGGAATTTCGAGATTGCTTGCTTGCGATGTACACAGAACTTCGATATTTCACTTTAAAAATGTCCGGGAAAACCAAGGGATAAAATCGGTAATCGGTAAGTAAAATATCGAGGTTCTGTGTACATCGCGAGCGAGCAATCTCGAAATTCCCGAAAAAACGCCCTGAAAAATCAAAAGATAAAGACGCTGATCGGTAAGTGAAATATCGGGGTTCCGTATAGTAACCTATGTTTTGCACAAGGATGTAAAGAGTAATTGTGCAAGAGTTGATTCAGATCGGTCAAATAGTTTATGAGTGTATAAAGAACAAACAGACTTAAAATACGCCTGGGAAAACAAAAGGATAAAATGGGTAATCGGTAAGTGAAATATCGAAGTTTTGTGCGTACATCGCGAGCGAGCAATCTCGAAAGTCCCGAAAAAACGCCCGGAAAAACCAAGGAATAAAGTAGCTGATCGGTAAGTGAATAATCGAGATTCCGTAGTAGCCTATGTTTTGCGCAAGGATGTAAAGAGTAACTGTGCAAAAGGAGCAACCAGGGACATTTCTAAAAAAATTAAAAATTTAAAAAAAAAAAAAACCCTTTTACCGATTATCGCCAAATTCAATATTAACCTTTCTTAAATGATACTTTATTGATTAAAAAAAAATCGGCCCGATATTTCAATATTTGCTGAAGTTAATGCAACCACGAACATTTCTAAAAAAACTCAAATTTTTTTTTAAAAAGAACCCCTTTACCGATCATCGCCAAATTTAATACCAACCTTCCTTGAATGATACTCTATCGATTAAAAAAAAAACAACTCAATATCTCAATATTTGCGGAAGTTAAAGCAACCACGGACATTTCTAAAAAAATTCAAAAATTTTTTTAAAAAGAACCCCTTTACCGATTATCGCCAAATTCAATACCAACCTTCCTTGAATGATGCTCTATCGATTAAAAAAAAAACAGCCCGATATCTCAATATTTGCGGAAGTTAGAGCAACCACAGACATTTGTAAAAAAATTCAAAATTTTTTTAAAAAGAACCCCTTTACCAATCATCGCCAAATTCAATACCAACCTTCCTTGAATGATACTCTATCGATTAAAAAAAAAAACAGCCCGATATCTCAATATTTGCGGAAGTTAGAGCAACCACAGACATCAAATCTGCACATACACACACACACACATACGGACATTTTTTTTAAATGCAATTTTTCGACGTTTTAGAACATTCTGAACACATTGGCATCAAAAACTAAAAAACAATTTTTTCTTTGGTCTTTTCTACCCCTATTTCATATATTTTTCTTTAATATTTGGTTGATTAGACCTAGCTTTATATACGATCAAAGGTCCATATACGAAGTTTATGAAAACAAAGCTTCCTCTATGAGGAAGCAAAAATTTGCCTATATTTGGATTGTTGCACTGGATTATAAAACCATTAAATAATGATAGAGTTGGTTTTATTCTCTCAGGTTTTCAAACCATAGGTTTTAATAATCATCTTCATTGCTATGAAGTAACACCAAATATGGAATGGTTTTATGAAGAACATCAAAACCTTGTTTCATTTTATCCAACTTGTTATAAAACGGCTGCAGATGGGAATTCATATATGTATTAAAGACATATTTTATAAATAAAATCAATTTACTACTAACAAGAAAATTTAATATTTTGTAATATATAAGAAAAATTAATAGAATAATAAGTTAGCATATATTCTTAATATAAGAATAAATCCAACCTTATACATATTCTTATTGGTTAAGAATATCTGCTACTAATCTATCCTTTAGAAGAATTTCTTCTGAAGTTAAGAAAATCCTTTTGGTGCCTATTTTAGTAGACACTACTATAAAAATAAGAGGGAAATTCTTAAGTTGAGAATACAATTTTTTCGGTGTTATCACACATTATACATATCAAGAATATATTCTTAAAAAATCAAATATTATCTGATCATCGGTTTTTAAGTAAATAGCATCCACATAATCCATAACTTTTTGCTTTATATTTTTCGTGTTTGCAATAAGTAACAGAATTTTATCTTCACTTGATGAAGACAAAGATTCTAAAAATTTACTTGCTACAAATAAGTTCATATTTCTTATCACAGCTAGAGTAGTCAATAGTGAACAGTTCAAATTCAAATAATGTAACACTGGCCCAGCATTGTAGTGGCCCCGGCCTCTAAACTCGGGGCCACTTTTACCTCACTCAGTGCGCACTGAAAGTATTTTGCACTCCTAATGAAATAGGCTGCACTCAGAACGTGCGCACTAGTTCTAACAATGAAATACGCTTCAAGCACTCAGTGCTGCCAGTGCCAGCGAATTTTTCCCAATGAAAGGCTGTGTTTTGCCGAACCTCTGCTTAGCTGAGCGCACGTAAGCGGCGAGCGCTTGCTACACAAATATTTGGCTGGACAGAAGGGCTGAGCAGGATACCTCAATAGCGCTAAGCGGCGCTGCAATCGAAACCGCTACCAAACGAGCGACTGCTTAGCTAGCGGAGGTTCGGCAAAACACAGCCAAAGACGCTATCAGTTGCTAATCACTCGCGTAGGCACCGAAACCACGCCGGCTCACGTGGCCCACGCGCGCGCGGGCCACGCGTTATCCCAAAAAATCCAAAAAGGTCAATGAGGTTATGTTGAGATATTTTTATCGCCCGTGATCGATATAACTTTCCGTAATGCAAAATTAATTGTCATTTCTTTCATTTTTATTTCTTTTACTTTTATTTTATTTTCTCTTTCAATAATGAAACCTTACCATGCAGTAGCTATATTTTAATCACTAATTTTCACGTTGAAGATTAATTTATGTAACTATTCAGTGGGTCGAACATGTATCTTTTTCCCTAGTGTAAATTCATAAAAAAGTAAAAAATTCCATAAAAATGAAGTTTCACATAAATTAATCTTTAACGTGAAAATTAGTCGATTACAATAGCTACTGCATGATAGGTTTTATTATTAAAAGAGAAAATAAAATAAAAATAAAAGAAATAAAAATGAAAGAAATGACAATTAATTTCACACTACAATTAATTTTACCCTGCAAATATATCATACATATATATATATATAATATATTTGTAGTGTACCTTAATTAAAAAATAAATACGTACATTGTTTTAATTACTATATATTTTGTATTACACGTGCATGGAAAGTAGCACTTTCCGTGTGTGTTTTCTGTGCGGAAAGTAACGATTTGCCAACATCTACCTACAAAATATTCCACACGTCATATCCAAAGTCATATCCTACGGGAAACCCGTGCCCTAAGACTTATAGCCAACGGGTTCAAGCCATACGTAACGGGTATCAACGCCATCTCGCAGCGCACACAGAAAACAACTACCGAAAATACCGACACTTCGCCTCTTCCCAACACACACCTAACCTAACAGCTACTCATATGTCACTCTACTGTACATACTTGTACGCGCAACTCACATAAAGCAATTATAAAGTGAAAAAAATGGATTATATCATCCCAGAAACCGATAGTGACAACGAACTCACGCCTCCAGAAATAGTAGAAAGTGCCAAAACCGTAGTGCAAAATTTATTGCCACCAAAATCAAAAGAAAAATATATGATAACTTACAACAAATTTATGCAGTGGAAAGCTGAAAAAAGAACGAAATCTATGTCTGAACATACACTATTGGCATATTTCAAGGAGCTGTCAAAATCTCAAAAGCCATCTACTATGTGGGGAACGTACGTAATAATAAATAAACGTTGCTTTCATCATAGGCGGGGGGAGGGGCTCCGCCCCTCCCCCCCCGCGCCCCCTCCCCGCCTGCGCCCAGACTCGGGGGGGCGAAGCCCCCCCGAACCCCCCCGTGTGTCATTTCTCCCAACTCGGGGGGGCTTCGCCCCCCCTCGTCCCCCGCAAGTCCTTCGCGTATCACACACTCGTGCGGGTAAACGCACTCGCCTTCGGCTCGTGCGACTACCCGCACTCGTGACGCATCCCTTAACCCCCATCCCTACATGCACTTGTAATACAAAATAGTATGTGTTACACGTACGGAAGTTGGCTATTGGTCACGAGCGCGGGTAGGCGCACTCGCCTTCGGCTCGTGCGCCTACCGCGCTCGTGGCAATAGCCAACTTTCCGCACTTGTAACACAATATACTATATATATAAAATCCTCCTTGTTTAAACTATAATATAAAGATTTATATAAAGGTATCTTCGTCGACGAGCAAAATATATCACAGACCTTACAGCTCGACAGCTAGCGAAAAAATGGTACGAGAGCACGCGTGGAAAGATTCAATAAAGATGCAATCCCACGTGGAGGAAAAAGCGGAATAGAAGAGAAGTTGTACAATGGAGTGGGAGGTAACCAATCGGAACGTTTATCCAAAAAACGTAATTAAGGGGTCTGAAGCCTGGGGCCTGGGACCTTAAAGGTGCCTTTTCATATGCAGCATGCTGCAGCAGCAAATCAGTCACGTGACCAAAATTTAATAAGAATAAATATATTTTTATGACAATATTACTTAAGGGGAGGTTACCGTTCAGAGGCCCAAAAAATGCATAAATTTTAGGAATTTTTTTTTTAATATAAAGTAAACACATTTGAAAAAAACTTTTTGTGGCTTTTATTTGAATACAAATGAAGAGTAGTTCATATTTTTTTCATACAAAAATAATTCAAAATGGCGGCTCCAGCTCCCATGACACGAAGCCGCGAGTTTATGCGCGCGGAGCGCTCTACAGCTTCAACGGATGAACCGATTTTAATAAATGACGGTGCAAAAGAAAGGAAATTTAATTTAGGGGGCCTTCACGAAGCGTTTTTTTTCAAAAAATTGATTGCAAATAATTCTTTTCGAACATTGAAGCAAAAAGAAAACAGGGAAAAAAGAGGTTTTTTTTTCAAACGGCCACCATTTTGTTATACGGGGATTTTTTTAAAATCGGAAAACGATAAGGCCCCCCAAATTTAATCTATTTTAATAATTCTTATGTTTTTTTTGTTTCACATCAACTGGAAAGGCTGTGGAATGCTCCGCGCACATAGAACCACGCCGTGTGCGGCTTCGTGGACTGAGAGCTGGAGCCGCCATTTTTAATTATTTTCTTCCAAAAAAATTCTAAATTAGTCTTCATTTGTGTACAAACAAAAGCCGCGAAAAGTTTTTTCCAAATGTATTTATTTTATATCAAAAAAAAATTCCTGAAATTGAGGCATTTTTTGGGCCTCTGAACGGTAACCTCCCCTTAAGGGGATCCTGCAGTCGTATGAATTACCGACATTATCGTTTCTCAATGGATCTTTTAATTGGCTTTATAGAATTGCAAAAATCTTTTACAGAATTAAAGTACGCACAAAAATCTATACTAGACAACCGCGATTTTATATCAAAAACACCAAAAAATTAAAAATATTACTTATTTGGACACATACAGTTGTCACCTGACGACAATATTTGCTTAAAACAAAAATTCTGCAGTTTATACATACATAATTTTTATCATCTAGCATTGGGTAAACATGTAGGAATAATCTGACGCCACGAATACGCGAGTGGCGGAACAAATGCGCGAACTGACGAATGAATACGCAAGTGACGAAACGGATACACTGACTGACGCCACGAATACGCGAGTGGCGGAGCGAAAGCGCGAACTGACGAATGAATACGCAAGTGACGAAACGGGTACGCTGACTGACGGACGAAATACGTAACGGATACGCGCACAAGCACAAGATAGAATCTGGTCGGCAACAACACGGAACAATTTCCCTTACCTTACGATAACGCGAAAAGCGCGGGACGATTCGTTGTTTCTCTCCTTCTCTCTCTCTCTCTCTCTCTCTCTTGCGACGTTTCAATATGGCGACTGGGGGTGACGGTGGCGCTAGGTTGCCTCTGGAAATTTCCGCCAAATCTCGATATTTCCGCCGCCGTCTCTGGAAGCTTCCTTCGTCGCTCCTCTTCCGATGATTTCCACCGTAGCTCGACGATTAACGTTATCTCTCGATAATTGCTGCCCTTGTGTGAAAGCGAACGGCTTTCTTGAGCCTCGTCGCTCACTGCGCCTTGACTGCAGCAGGAAAGACCAAACGATGATGTTCGTCCGTCTTTGGAGAATTCCAGAAGTCGTACGTTGTTAGATAGTACGCCTTCCGAAATGGCGCTCGGTCGATCTTGACCTTGTGCCTGATGGTGTCGGTGTACGCGCACGTGATTGCCACGACCAAAATTCCCTTGTCTAGGATTTAGGCTGGCATACGCAGCTTCGCTGGTTCACTTTCTGGATGCTCGGAGGCTTGCTCGACTGACTCGTGCGTGAGGTGGATGACCAAGCGTGTCATCCGGCTCGAAGGACCAAATGTTCAAGGATGCGGCATGTGGCTGCGTCCCGCGATGATCTACGGCGTTATCTCGCGATCGGGCGGGTCGAGAAATGAATTATTGTTTCTCTGAATTGTCTGTTTATTATCGCTTACACACACGAGATCGAGTCCCGAACAGAACAGAACCAAATTGATGCGAAACTTATAATAATGCGAACGCATGAGAACACGTGCGAACCGGCGAGGTATCGAGGCTAATCTGATCTGCTGCCCGGCGGGCCCGGCAGCATAGCGAACCGGCCCGAGAAGCGCCGGACGGAGCCGAACGGCCAGCTCGACGCGGAGCTCGCGCCAACGAGCGCGGTCGTCGCGAAGAGACTCGGTCAGAACGAAATTCGCTGGACCGATTATACCGATAATACGGTTAAAGAATAAATTTACCGAACAATCTATATAATGTTAGATGCAGTCTCTATTCCCTCGTGGTAGGTGTTGACTTTCGGGCAGAGATTACCAGGAAAGGCAGTCAATAATTTGTGTAAAATAGTTTATTATATAAACGTGAACTAAGTTACGTTCATACAGAGAGAGACAAAAGAAGGGGAGAAGAAACAGAAAGTAGTAGCGCGCTCAGTGATACAAGGAAACGCATTAAAAGAAACTAACGTGTACATTTAACATAATGATCGAACTTAATAAACTAAACATAAGCATTATGTATATTACGATATCTCTACAGTAGGTACCATTTTTAACTGCCTGTGCTAACGTACTTTATCAGTAAACATGTCGTGGTTGATGAAGTTAGTCATCATCATTTAAATGTGTTATAACTTGTATTTAAAATGATTGGTGTAAAATAAGAGCCATTACTAGCATATTACCGGTACAATGTACATTAACCGGTATATTACTACGCCGGAATATTATTATATAGGCAAGTTGTGTTGTGATTTGTGATATTAATAACTGATTATATTCTATCCCAGATAACATTATGACGTCATAAAGACGTCTAAAAGACGTCATAAAAATCCCTATACGTCTTAAAAAGATTTCAGAAAGACGTAGTTTAAACGTCTTTGGGACGTCTTATGTCACTATTTACGACATCTTTAATACAATGCATTAGGACGTAGATTAGACATTATTTTAAGACGTTTTTTTGACTGTTTTTATAGACGTTTAAGACGTTTCTTAGACTTTTTTATAGACATTCATGTCTGGCTATAATTAAGAAAAATACGAAAGAAGAGCTAGCGTTGTGCTCGTAGTAATTAATATGCTATTATATTAATCCAAAATGTATATATATGCCACTTTATTATAAGAGAATAGACTCCACGATAGAACTGATACAAATTGTGCCGTACTTATATACCATCGCTCATCGTATTTTTCTTACGAGAAACGGATCTCATCAAAAGCCATCTATCGGTCGGATGATGCGATCGAAAATACGCCGTTCTAGCAAAGTCTTAATGCCATTTTTTCTTAGACGTCATACAGACGTATTTCTAACAAAGTCTAAAAGACGTTTTTTCTAAGACGTCATACAGATGTATTTCTAACAAAGTCATAGAGACGTCTCTTTTAAGACGTCGTTACAACGTCATTAAGACATGCGTGTTGTGTGGGATTTTTCATATATTATATAAATTACGTTTAATTTTATCACAAAAATGTTAGAAAGTACGAGTTTTATATTATGATCTTTGGCAATTAAATTATTTTTTTTGATAGTTACAAAAATATATATTTATTTGACTCAACTCGTTCTTTCAATTACCCCCTAAAACACCTCCAATTACGCTGTTTTACATGAAACTGCACAAAATTATGTATAGATAGGCAAGAGTAATGAACGTGGCTAAGATCGAGAAATCTACGAGCCTGACTGTGGAATCAATTATGATTAGGGACGATGCACGTTTTATGGTCTATGTTTGTTGTTTCGCCTGTTGGTCGAAAGTTAAGGCGGAAGGCATTTATCAAAGAACGTTAATTATAAATTGAAAGACGCGTGTCGTAGGCCGAAGGTTGGGGTTATGGTTATGTTAATAGCGAAGATTATGATTATGGTCATGATCCATAATCATAAGTGGCTAAATGCCATGAGAGATCGACAATGCAGAAGTAGCAGAGGCATGCCTGCACTTTAGATATGCGGATATTTTTATAAAGTCCTATAAAAATAATTAACATCTCGCTTTCTCCGCGACGTAATAAACATTTAGTCGCTTGTACGTTCAATTATTATATTTATTAGCGACACATTAAACGTATTTTTAATTAAAATATTAACAATAAATTCCTCAGAAATAGTTTTTGAATATTATAATTTAAATTTCTTTTATTACTGTATTTTACTTCCACGCAATATTTAAGCTTGAAGGACATTTTGGTGCACATGACGGATACAATATGGTGAAGTTTAATCTGGAAAAGATAAACGTGATAGCAACGACAGTATTTAATTGATATTCTAACGGCAGTATATTTTTGCTCGGAAAATACAATTATTACGAGACAATTATTTGAAGGGCACGGAAATTACGTAAATACAGGGTAGCGGACAGTGCACCGCAATCTACGTACTTTTCCCGTGCAGCAGAGCGACTTTTATGCCTTATCGTGGCATCGATCATTAATTATAGCACGGGACAACAATGGGAGGAGATGCAGACAACAAAAGAGGGGAAAGGTGTGAGTGCCGCTCCATATTCTCTATTTCTGCATGCTTGCAAGCCGTACGTGTGCGGGCCGTAATAGTTTCCGGCGTTCGATACAATCGTGCTATTTCTTTTTAAGCTTATTTACATCCCAAAGACGTCGATAAAGTCGCTTATCTTATACAATATATAAATAATCGTAATTTATAATAATGAAATATTTATACATGTTACTTACAGACTATTCAGGAAACGCGCATTAAATAGCGTGTATAATTTACAATTGAACTCTTTAGGAGTCCTACAATACACGGACTGTTTCGATGAATCTAATCTAATAACATTGATCTTAATCGGCAAAATTACGTGAATTTGTTGCAAGCGAAAGATAAGTATGCAACTGTATTTTCCGGTTGCCGGCTGTGCTCGTTACGCTGCGATTGCATAACCAATTCATTGCTTAGGTACTTAAATAAGAATATATATCTATCTACATTAATCCCCTACTAATCTCATTAGAACGGATACATATAATTTTGAATAATTTAGACTTGCAAGTTTGTGAAATATATCGAATAAAGAATGTATATATATAGAAAACAAAAGAGATAAGTTTATTAATGAGATTATTAAATTTCTCAATATTAGTATTTGATACAACAAATTAGAAGATATCTTTTATCTGCAGCAGCAAGTTCGCTGAATTCATAAAAAAATGGACGTTAATATTTAAATATTTATTTAGAAAGTTTTTATAA
Organism: Leptothorax acervorum; assembly: GCA_035220615.1. Lineage (NCBI taxonomy): Eukaryota > Metazoa > Arthropoda > Insecta > Hymenoptera > Formicidae > Leptothorax > Leptothorax acervorum. The sequence continues at coordinate 45,040 of JASTWQ010000989.1, forward strand.
AAATATGTAATACTTATTACACACATCACTATTTATTTTCATAATATCTTTAGGACTCTCGAAAATTCAAACTCAATATAACTTGGCTATGAGAGTCAAATGCTTTTTTGAGTTAACGGCAAAATAATGTACCTTGTGGCTAATCAACAATTCCAGGGCCATACATCAATCCTTCCTCAACTTCAAATAAGCTATCAAAAAATGCAAAAGAAAAACATCGATTTTTTGGTCGAGCTAGATGAGAACCTCTCCTTAAATAGGAAATTCGGAAACCGTTGGATCGGACTTCATGATCTCCGCGAATGGCCACCGCGTTACCGATGTATAGTTGGCAAACAAATTAAAAATTATTGAAAATTATCTTATCCAATCGCTTGGAAATTATTTGGAGATATTTGGAAAAAACTTTTCAGAGTTTGGAAAACCATACAATAATCACATTAATTAAAATCAATTAAGACGTATAATTAGAAGAAAATGTCTAAAAAATATTTTTTTCAATCCAATCGCACCAGAATTATTTGGATAAAGTGTCAGTGCAATTTTTATTATATAGAAACATACTCTATTCTAATAAAAATTAATTAAAGGTCATATTTCGTTTTAATGTCTGCACTAAAGTCTGCACTATAGTGCAATAAATGCACATACTTTTCTATGTATGTTTTATGGTAGACAGGCTGTGTTTCTGATATTGACTGTAAGTACTGAAAATCTATAATGTTACATACGTCATCACTTTTCAGTACTTTATAGTCTACTAGACTACGTCGGCTTGGAGTCGGTTACTCCATTGTTACTCCAATCCATTTTGGAAGTAAAATTAATTAGCACGAAGATCCATCTATGACCGATGACGGCTTTACTTATTTAATTTGTTGGTTTCATGTATCGGTCGATATTTTATATTCTGTTTTAAAAATGATTATCTACCCTACGGTAACTGCTTCAGGGGCACAATGAGGAGACTGGTGTGAACAGCTACGTGTTAGCATTAAAGCCAAAAATTGACTTGCTAGGCCCTATATTATGTTGCACTGAACATAACAATTACGTAAGTATAGTTAACCTAATTCAAAATCTTGTTGAAACTTTAAAATCTTTTTTATCAATAATTTAACTAATTTTAATCAGTTATCTAATAATAAACTAAATTTTATTCACACCTAATTTACAGAGCATTCTTAAAAAACTGCTACAATGTGGTTTTCTCAATGCAACAAATTG
>JASTWQ010000990.1:0-46174 GCA_035220615.1 Leptothorax acervorum
GAAAAAAATAAAAGAAATTGGTGAGAAGAAAAAAGATAAAAGCGAAATAAGAGAAAAAACAGTAAAGGAGGAAGAGTATAGGAAAGAGAGAAAAACGACAAGGAATTAAGTAAATATTGTGTATAAAATCGATTATATAAATGTATACACTGATTATGTATAAGATAGACTATATGTAATAGTAAAATATAAGATCAGGGAAAGATTCTCGATTTTAGATTGTTTCTCGATACTCTCTTTATTTGACCAAAAAATTATATTCGAAAAGAGCTTCGATGACAAAGTTGAAATCATGTCGTTTTCTATGACATGGATTAATTATATTGTTGCCCCCCGCGCTGGGCTCGAGAGAGTCACCCGGTATATAAAAAACGTAACGACGAGCGTAAGGACGCGTCGCGTCACCTTCCCTCCATTGCGCATCCTTCCCCTTTCCTCCCATGAACAGTCCAATCGTCCTCATCTCGTCCGATCTGACTTATTTATCGGCGCCGCATAACTCCCTTCTGCCTCATTCCGTGATCTCCCACCTTTCTACATTGCAGCTGCCACTTCCGCCTTCTCGTCTAGGACCTCTTCGTAAACCCTTCTACCAACTCCAATTCTGCACAGAAAAAATATTAGAACTCCTCCTTGTCCTTACAACCGTTATTTTCCCCCCATCCCAACCCCGCGTTTCCCTCTCCCCTAGCTCTCTTGTCACTCTTACTACTCCGGCCTCTCCTCTGGTTTCCATCCCTCTCCTCGTTGTCCGCCGTGGCTTCCGCCCTTTCACGCCGCTCTCAATACCAGTCTCCCCTCTTTCCTTATTCCTGTCCCTCTGCACGTAAATTTTCCCTTCCCTGTCCATCGATTTATCCTTGCCCTTCTCTTCTTCTGTCTCCATCAGTAACACCGTCCTTTCTCCATCCACACTTGTAAATGCGTTCTGATTAAATCATCTCATGTTGTTTGCAATCTACGCTTTAGGTGTTTATGTTAGTTATCGCGAACTTTTGTACCTATATCAACTTTTCAACGCATCTATAATAATAAATTGCAACTCGATTTAATATTTAATACAGAAAATCTTACGTTTACTGTCTTAGAACTTAGGACCTCCCCTATCGAACTCCTGACCCGGTGACCTAGTTCGCGTTCGATTCTTAATATAAAGGCAGGTCGTTATGTGGCGCCCGAACAGGGAACGTTACGTTCTAAGAGACAGTAAACGAAATATAAAATGACTAAAACATGGATTTACCGCCTGACCAAGAGTCAGCTGATTACCGAACTCGAAATTCTTGGGCTAGAAACCGACGGTTCGATCGACGATCTACGCCGCTGACGATTAAGTCTGTACGTGGACGAATTATCCGGAAATGACACAGCCGACCGTCGCCAAAGTCAAAGAGCCGAGAATAGGGCCCGCCGTGACCGTCACTATATACCCGAATCAACCTTCGCGCCCGCCGTAACAATACGACTGCCGATGCCGACGCCGACGCCGACCCCGACCCCGACCCCGATCGGTCCCGAAGTTTTCTACCCCGCGGAAAGCGAGCGTCCGAGTGACTCCCCTGCCAAGGTGATGAATCAGATTCGGAAATAAGGATTTCATTTCGACGGGAAAGATCCCGTAGCGTTTCTCGAGCGGATGGAGAAACTCAAAGATGGCTATCAATTTTCTGGGTCGCAATTATTAATGAAGTTACCGGAATTGCTTCGCGGGGATGCTCTTTTCTGGTGCTTAAACAACCGACATAACTGGCTTGATTTGGACAATTTTTGTAACGACTTCCGCGATTATTTCCTCCCGCGTCGATATCGCGCTCAACTCGTTCGCGAAATCCAGACGCGTTTATACGGCCGGACGAGCCGTACCGTAAATTCGCGACAAAGCTAAGCACAATGATGCGAAGAGCCACCGGGTTTACCGAGGAGAATCAAATTGAAAATCTATATAATAATATGCATCATCCGCGATATCACATAATACGTGCGACGGGAGACCATTAAACGCACGAGGGATATCCTGCGTCTGGCGGAGGAATACGAGAATGTTGAAGAACAGACTCGGGCTCGCCAAGCCCCGACGCCGAAATCATAAGCGGCAGTTGCCGCCGCGTATGATCGCAATGAATGTTGCTGGTCGCTGGTTTGAAAACAGCGAGGACATACACGATTTTATTGCAAACGACCACCACGTCGTTTTTGCTCGCAATGCGAGAGAGACGTCGTATTCACGAAAGATTGTCACACGCCGCCGGGAAATGCCGTTCGGGTCAGTCCCGGCATTCAATTTCGTGTCCCGAGGTTACCTCGGCCGAGCACGAAACATTCTGTGGGGGCTCGTCCGGAATTAATAAATGCTGTAGCGTCTGAAGGTGTTGGAATATCACATGTTGTGTTTCTTTAACATCCTGACATTGAATTAATATTGATTCTTCATCAGCTGCGCAATTTCAGCTATCTGCTTTAATGTAATCAATAGAAAATAGTTTTTCAAAGCCATGATAAAATTGTATTGGTGTACGATTTATATAGTGTGTTTCTATATTTGAGCTACTTGAACTTGCTTCTTTATCTGTGAAATGATATTATATCATGTATAATGTTATTCTAATGTTATTGTAGTATTTGAAAATAACTTACCATTATTTCTCACAATACAACTTGGAACGGCATGTGGCTGCAATCTCGTTTTCTCATAATTTAAGAACATATTATTTGCAAAATGGAGTTTGCATACTCTATAACCATTATAAAGTTGTATGGCTGCCTTTGAAATCAATTCCTATCGACCACAAGCTGATACCTACAATTTTAATTTTCAAGCAATAGCCTTTCTTAAATTTTTATGTTTTCCAAATTGTTTTTTATGTACTAATAACAATTAAATTTATCATACTTGATATTGTATTAAATAGAAACGTAGGCAAATATCATTTTCATTAATTGTTTAACAACTAATTATAGAACATGATATAAAAATAAAATTAAGCTCAACTTTAAATGCAAAGATAATTTTAACATAAGTTACATAATAAACTGACCTTTCTGTATCTTTTGGGAATCAAAATAAAGTTTCTTTTATCCCTTGTCTCTCACTACTTGCACTTTGGCAGCCTTTGAAGCAACAACGATATCCACTTCTTTCACTCATACTGATTTCACTATGCACTAACTAGCTTTTGCAGAACAAATAATAGCATAAGTGATTTTTTCCGGATTTAAGAGTAACAGATAAAGGTTATGGATGCATGTTACAGCTACTACATATGTTTACAGCCGCCGTGTTGTTGGTTGCGCGATTCGGTCATGCGCGAGAGACAATTATTAGTACGCTTTTTGGCAGAGTGAGCTTACTGTTCTTTCCTATACTGTGGCGAAAGTGTCCCACAAATTAAAAACACCAATCCACAGTCAGCGGCAGTTAGGCGAGTCCCTCTTTGGAGGACGTCCCTACCGTGCGTCCAATGTGAACGCAACAGTATACTACATGTACAGTTAACCAAAGATATCGGATGCTCTAATTGAAATATTCCCACCCGCTTGTAGGAATAAAAAAACTTTAAGAAAATGTTTAGATATATTAGAAGTTACAATTATCTATTTCCAATAACTATAAAGGATTAGAAAGATATCTTGAAATTCGGTGAGACACGACAATGTCTTGCGCTAGGTGTAGATATAAATTATACCACGATACATTGAGATACGTTTAGTGTCCAGATGAATATGTGATGCCCTACCTACTTTCTGCATTGTTGTTCATTGCATGTCGTTCTTGGAAACGAGATTGTCGTCTTTTTTTTGCCTCAATAGTTTTTGCCTATTTTCGCTGAGCTTTCCTAATCTCGTCCTTTTTTTCTCGAAACTTTGCCGTGTTCTTTCCTGGGGAGATATCTAGTTTTTTGTGGATATTTATATTACGTAAGCCGTACCGTAGTCCTTTTGGCAAACCGCGTTTGCAACACGAAAATTATTAGATTCCGAACCTCCATAATGCCGAGATTTCGGCGCTTTGCTTGCGACTATCGTGTAAAATGCTTCATTTGCCTGAGTCGATCCACACGGTGCAAGGTTTTTAGCATTAGCAGCGAATTTCTTGAAAATTGCAGTCAGAGAGGCCTTCATATTAGGATCCGCGAGACCTTTTCCTCCAGGCCGTAACCGGTGCTTATAGTTTGTCGGATCTTCCTTATATGCGCACTACATGCCACACTTCTCATGATCATCGAATGTATGCGGAACGATATTGAGAAGACCAGCTCGTACGTTCTCGACATTTTCTTTGTTTTTCAGCAATACGCAATCGAAGCAATATTTCATGTATTCAATGATTTTGCTCGGAATTTTTAGTTTCCACATATCCTTGCTGAGGGTGCACGTTGCGTGATTCTTGTCCGATTCTTTCTCGACTGCATGATGTGCTTCGCGACGTACATTGGCGATAGTGGACGAATCGTCGTCTCCTATGATTGTACCAATTTGTACATTCTCCTCTTGTAGCATCGGATTTATTTTGACAATCTCTACAGCCATTTTCTGTTCCATTGATTTCAAATTGTCCGTATGGTTGATTCTACAAAATCGTGGTTATCCGGTGAATGCCCTCTTTCGTAAAGTACGCAGCGTTTATTGCAAGTGGCATAACCGCAAACTTTACCATCTTTAGCCCCTATCGCTATTGCATGTGCTGAAACACTAAAACACGTGGAAACATATGTATATATATCCTATATGAGCAACATACATATTTATTAGATAATTTACAATATCAATTACCGGTAAGACTATTGTAACAGCGTCCAGATCCTTTTTTTTGCCATCCAGCGTCGTACGAAGCCTTTATTTTCGTTGGAGATTTTGATAATTCCCTTTAGTTTTGTTGCTCGTCAGTTGTGCCGAATGTAAAAGGTTTGCCAGTACTTTCTACAGTACTTGCCACATTTTTAAAACTGGAGAATTAGGTGTGAAACAAAAAGGAAAATGCGATTAAAATATGAGAATAAAACAGGATAGCATGAAGTAAAAATTCATACAGTTTACGTGCCCTTTACTTGTAATTTGTATGCAAATTCAGATAAAAAATGCCACAAAAAATGTTAAAAAAATTAGAGGAAGATAAATAACAACAAAACCATAATCAGCAATATTAATAATTCTCAAACCAGAGGGTGTATTCAATATAGGAAAATGCTGAGATGTCTTACGCAGGAAAAAGAAAATTATACAAAAAGGAAAATTGTGCTTTGCCACAGCAATGCTCACTATAAGGGTATTATTACACACACATACACATATACACACATACACATCTCTATGAGGCAGCAAAAAATAAAAAAAAGATCAATTAATTAATATTTTATTTTGATCTTCTTAATTTAAAATAATTTATCGTTGCAATTATAAAAGTAATAGATTTATTTTTTAATAATAATTAATTATTTTGCAGATATAAGTAGTCGATCCTATATTACAGCATATAAGAAATATTGCACAATCAAAATTTCTTCACAAGAAATGAGTCCGCGATAAATATAAATCGTATCTTATACATATATACACATATAATATACCTATATAATAATTATAATTATAAGTTTGACAAATTCCTCAAGCTATAACAGAAAAAATTAACACAATTGTACTTATACAAAAAATGAATAAACTTATGTTTGCTAATAATTAACAATCGTAGCAACTGATATATCCTAAAAAAAATTACACTACTATAATTGATCTATCTTAAATCGTACTAATAAAAATAAAAGTACAACATATATGTGTAACGCGCCTTTCTCATTAATCTACGTTACAATCCTTAGTATAACTTAGAAATAAGATGAAGAATTATCATCAAACTTTTAAATAGCAATAAATGACATTGGCGTAATCGTTTCTACGACAGCTAAAGCTAAATATAAGTACAATTTTTAATATAAATGTTTTGTCTAATTAAACAATGATTATGAATTTCTTCGCCAGTAATTAATAACCAAGAATAGATAAATAATTAACAATGACTGGCACCACATTTATTAAAAATGTCGACACGACGTTTCACGACTGCACGAATGGGAACCTACCGAGATGCTACAGATTATCGAAAGTACATAAAACGGGCTTCCCGTTACGTATCATTGTCTCTACATTGGGTAACCCTTTATATAACATATCTGCTTTTTTTCATGAAATTTTATATAAGTCTGTCCCTAAACCTGGCCCGTTTATAAAGGATAGTTGGTCTTTTGTTACAAAAATTCAAAATTTGAAAATCCTACCGGATGAAGCGTTAGTCTCGCTTGATGTCACGGCATTATTTACTAACATTCCAGTAGAATTGGTTTTAAAAGGTATTGAGAAGAGGTGGAGTTATATATCGAAACTTACCAAACTTAGTTTACCTCAATTTTTACATGCCATAGAACTAATTTTAAATTGCACTAGCTTTAGGTTTAATAGACAGATTTATGATCAGATATTTGGTAGTCCCATGGGTTCTCCTCTCTCACCCATTTTTGCAGATATAGTTATGGACGATCTAGAGACATTTTGCCTCAGTTCTTAAAAATTTGAGATTTCCACATTTCTTAGATATGTGGATGATATATTTACGATAATTCCGAGAGTAAACATTGATGAGGTGCTCAATATTTTCAATAGTTATCACCCACGGTTGAAATTTACTTGTGAAATTGAGTCAAATAATGAGATAAATTTCCTTGATACTACTGTTCTCAGAAATGGTGACACATTAATTACAAATTGGTATCGAAAACCATCTTTTTCCGGACGCTACATTAATTATTTGTCTAACCATCCTGAAAACTATAAAAAAAGTGTAATTGCGGGTTTCGTAGATCGTGCTGTTTTATTGTCTGATAAACGGTTTCATACGACTAACATCGAAATTGTTAAAGAAATTCTGAGCAATAATTGTTACCCGACACATGTTGTCAATAAATGTATCAAAAAACGATTAAAGGACATCAAATACCGCAATGCTAAAAGAGATAATGATTATGAGACTATGTTCAAAAACAATACAGTAAATTCACCGCGCGGCCATTACCGGGCCGACCAATCACCGACTTGCTCACCCGGCGATTCTCGACGCGTCGCGCGCATCGATTGTCGCGGACGATCGTAGCAGTTTCCTCACGCGGCGGCTTACGGTGCCATATTGTTTCGGATCTCTGTCGAAGACACACGTGTCGGTACGAGCTCAGTTGCGATTCTAGTGATTATCGAAAGTGAATATCGGGACGTTATCAGCTTTGGACAGCTTCATTGAAGTATCTCGCGTAAGACTATTAGCGTGTTCTCAAGCAGAGCCTAGCTCGCTCGGACCACGCGGTCGCAAAACCCACGGACGGCCGTCGGTCGACCGGCCGGTCTCATCACATCTCGGAAGATCTTCTCAACGGCGTACAGTGCGGAACAGCCTCATTTGGACCATACTCTACACGGAACAGAGTAAAGGACATTGTTTCTCATCCCGGGACTCTCTCCAGGTAACCTAAGAGTGCGCGCGATCCGCGGCCATAGCGGCCACCGTGTCGGACGCGAATTCGCAATCGGCTGCCCCCGCGGAAACCCAGTCGGACGTTCTCGCGGTAAATTCTCGCAAACAGTTTTTGGTCCTTCGAGCCGGATCCGTCGGAGACAGCGCGGTCCTCGGAATCTAACGGCCATCGAACATTCCGGATTCTCCACCGTCTCGTAACAGTGCGAAGTGACTCTCTCGCGGATCGGCACCTGTCGCGCTCGATATCACCCGCGCGGACAAGCAATTTCGGGCCCACCCCCCGTGACCGGGCGGTGGCCGGTGTGCTCGTGATCATCGGATCGGTGGCCTCGTGCGCGGCACACGCGACGCGCGTGACCACGCTGTGCCTTCCTCGCGAGTGCATCCCCCCCCCCCCCCGTCTCGGTTTCTCTACTCTTGTGGCGTGTTCTGTCGCTCTCGGAAATCAATACCGATCGGCTCGTTCTCTTCGCTCGCGGCCGGTCGAACACTCACGGTCTTAGTTCGCGGTTTCCGAACAGTGCGCGCTCTCTCTCTCTCTCTCGCTCTCACCAGTCGGGCGCGTATCACTCGCGCGACTCACGGGTATCGGCATATCTCACAGGGACTCTCTCGGCGGCCACCCTCGACTTGACTTCGCTCGCGGTCCGAATCGGCGGAACGGTGATATTACGCAGCCTTGTCACCGGCCAGCAACATGGCGGCCCTCGCGGCCAAGCTCTCACTCCAGATGAACCGCTTTACGTTCATCAAGTCGGTGGCGCTTGAAGCCAAGGAGCCGTCGTTCTGCTCTCTCCCTCTGGCCACTCTCAAGGTTAAACTGTCTCTGGTCGACAACTACTGGGAGAAGTTTGACCAGGCGCACGAGCGGTTATCGGAGTTGAAGGTAGACTCGTTATTGGATCAGGAGTACTTTCGGAACGGTGTCTATGATTGCTGTCTACATTACGCCGATGTGAAGGCGACACTCGTCAACCTCATCGAAGAAAAGGATCGATCAAATCTTCTCTCGGGATCACACTTGGCGAACCTCTCTCTTACAGGCCAGACAATGGTACGCAGTCATCTCCCGGAGATCACCCTCCCGCAGTTTTCCGGCGACTTTTCGGCGTGGAGACCCTTCCACGATTTATTCTCATCGTTGGTCGGCAGGAACCCCGACATCTCATGTGTGGAAAAAATGCACTATCTGCGGACCAGCCTCACGGGGGAGGCGGCCCAGCTGATCTCAAATTTGCCGGTCGCAGAGGACTCATTTGCATCGGCCTGGGACTCACTCGTCGAGCGCTTTGAAAACAAGCGTCTCCTAATCTCATCGCAGGTGGAGCGGCTGTTTGGCATCAAACCTATGGTCAACCGATCGGCTCGAGAACTCAATGCCATCCTCAATACTACTACGGAGGCGCTGAACGCGCTACAATCACTGGGCGCGCCGGTTCAATACTGGGATCATCTCTTGGCGCACCTCATTGTCCATCGGCTCGATTCTCATACCCGAGAAGCCTGGGAGGTTAAACTCGGTTCCTCCACGGACCCCCCTACGTATGGAAATCTCAAGTCGTTTCTCACCGGCCGGGCCCGTGCTCTGGAAAGCATGGAGCTGGGGGCCGTCGCCTCGGCCCCCAAGGTTCGAGTCAAGGCGCCCCCAGCCCTCGTCCACGTGGCCTCCTCACCCACCTCCGGAACCACCTCTGGGACCGAGCCATCCGGATGCTCGCTGTGCGCTGGGACCCACTACATCGTAACATGTCCGAAGTTCCGGGACATGACTCCTCATGCTCGGCGGAACCTGGTCATCGAACGGCGCCTCTGCTTTAACTGCCTGGGCCGGCATAACGCGGTCGCTTGTCAGAACCAAAAGCGGTGCAGAGACTGCTGCAATAAACATCATACGATGATCCACACGGATGCTCCACGGCACACCGCAACTCCTCAGCCGAAGCCAGCAACAACCATCTCGGCGACGCAAACCTCGGCCCCGGCATCACCAAACCTCAGTACGGAATCTCGGGACGCCTCACCAGATTCGGAGTGACTATCTTTCGCGGCCTCCTCATCTCCTCAAGCGGTTACCATCTCACGGCCGGCGGTTCTCCTCGCCACCTGCAGAGCACTCATACTCTCTCCTTCCGGTGATTCTCATCAAGTTCGGATGCTCGTGGATCCTGGATCCGAACTCACCTTCATATCGCGGGCATTGGTGAAGCGGCTCCGGCTCCTCAAACAGCCATCAGCGATCCCCATCCTCGGCATTGGCGGCTCTCCCTCTGGACATACGTGCGGCGCTGTCTCGGTAATTTTACAATCCATCCATTCTTCCCAGTCTATTCTCATTACCGCCCACGTACTTCCTAAGCTCACTACCCAACTTCTTTCTTTCGGGCCTTTAGATCGCCATTGGACTCATCTTCAGGGACTCCCCCTGGCGGATCCGACCTTTCTCACCCCAGGACGCATCGACTTGATTCTCGGGGCGGACACCTACGGACTCTTCATCCAATCAGAAATTCTCAAGGGTGCGGAGCATGAGCCCGTCGCTCAACGCACCATCTTCGGCTGGATCGTCCTCGGTCCCCTCTCGACCGCTACTCCTGCCGACGCCACGGCCTGTCAGGCCACCGTGAACCATGACCTGCACGATCTTCTGGCCTCATTCTGGCTTCAGGAGGAAGTCCCGTCCTCACCTTCTAACCATCTCACCCCGAAAGAAGCGGAATGCGAAGCTCATTTCAAGGCCACCCACTCACGGGATGCATCCGGGCGTTACATCGTACGGCTTCCATTCAAGTCTCCGACCTCTCAACTCGGCGACTCCAGGCGCGCTGCTCAGGGGTGCCTGCAGCGCCTGTTACGTCGCCTCTCAACGGAAGAGCCTTACCGACAACTCTACTCTTCCTTCCTACAAGAGTACGAGGAACTACGACATATGATCAGGGCGCCAGTCTCTGACCAGGAATCATCCTCGGGCTATTACCTACCACATCACGGAGTCCTCAAGGAAGACAATCTTACCACCAAGTTACGAGTAGTCTTCAACGGGTCCAGCCCCACCAGCTCGGGAATATCTCTCAACGACATCTTACACACGGGGGCCAAGCTCCAACCGGACATTTCGGACGTTCTCCTATGGGTTCGACGGGATCCGTACATCTTCATCACCGACATCAAACAGATGTTCCGGCAGATTAAAGTCCATCCCGACGACTGGATCTTCCAGCAGATTCTCTGGATTGACGCTCAGCTCAGGATTCTCGTGTTCCTGCTCACTACGGTCACCTACGGCACCAAGCCAGCTCCTTTCTTGGCGGGTCGCACCTTACTTCAACTCGTGGAAGATGAAGGCCTCAAGTTTCCACTGGCCATCATTCCCCTATTAAAGGGTCGGTACGTGGATGACATCAGCGGTGGCGCGGACAGCCTTGATAAGTTGATTGCGATAGCACTCCAGCTGGTGGATATCTGCAAGGCGGGCGGCTTCACCCTGGCTAAGTGGCAGAGCAATCATCCGGACTTCTGCAAATTCATTTCACCAAGTACGGCCTCGCTGGAGCCTCACTCGTTTCAAGATGCTCAAGGCAAAATATTGGGTCTCGCCTGGCAACCTCATCCCGATCACTTTGTCTTCTCATCTCTGCCACCTAAAGGGTCCAGTATCACCAAACGTACCATCCTTTCTGAAGTGGCCCAACTCTTTGATCCACTCGGGTTCCTCTCCCCGGTAATTATCAGAGCCAAAATGCTCCTGCAAGAGCTGTGGCTGGAAAAGGTCGACTGGGACGATCCCCTCCCACCACGGCTTCAACAGCGATGGATTCAGTTCCGAGGAGAGTTAGAGAACCTAACTCTAATCACCGTTCCTCGCTACCTGGGCCTCTCTCCCTCGAGTCCTGTCGAGATTCATGGGTTTTCGGACGCATCTCAACTGGCCATGGCGGCAGCGGTGTACCTCAAGGTCACACCTCCATCAGGCGATCCGATCATCTCTCTAGTGTGCGCCAAGACCAAGGTGGCCCCTCTCAAGCGGCTCACGATTCCACGCCTGGAACTCACTGCCGCAATGCTACTCGCACGTCTCGTTACCTACGTCCAACGGATCCTCGAACTGGCGGAAGTCCCGACCTTCCTGTGGACCGACTCATCGGTGGCACTCACATGGATCAGTAGCCATCCTTCTAGATGGAAGGAGTACGTCTCCAATCGAGTTGCTATCATCCAAGGATGCGTGCCTCACGGACGATGGCGCTTTGTACCCGGCAGCGAAAACCCAGCGGACTGTGCTACGCGCGGCCTCTCAGCGGAGCAACTCACCCGGCACTCACACTGGTGGAGGGGGCCCTCGTGGTTGGCCCTTTCCTTTCAACACTGGCCAGACTCTTTTCCACACTTAGATTCGGGAGCCATCCTCGAGGAACGACCCGGCACTCTACTCACTGTGTCGACGACACCATCATCCTCCTCATGGGACCTCCTCTCCCGGTACTCCTCGCTTACCCGGCTGCTTCGGATCACAGCTACCTGTCAGCGGTGTTATGCGGTGTTCCAAGGGTCGCCTCAGGCATCCTTAGCCAACCCTCTCACCCCGGCGGATTTGGAGGTGGCCAGGCGGTTCTGGGTCCGAATGGTCCAATCGACACACTACGCCTCTGAGATGAGAGTCCTCTCGAGCGGAAATCTCTTGCCTAAAACTCATCCTCTATCCAAGCTCACCGCTTTCATCGACCACTCTGGCATACTTCGAGTTGGAGGCCGCCTCAAGAATGCGCTACTCGACCCGGACACCAAGCACCCGGCCATCTTGCCGAGGGAGGATCGAATCTCACAACTCATTATTGCGGATGCTCATCGACGGACACTTCACGGCGGGACTCAGTTGACCTTGAGCTACATCCGCAGAACCTACTGGATCATCGGCGGTCGGGCTTCGGTGAGATCTCACATCCTTCGCTGTGTTCGGTGCGCTCGGTATCGCGGTGTTCGGGCCCAACAGCTCATGGGCCAACTACCACCCTTCCGCGTTACGCCCTCCCGCCCCTTCCTCACCTCGGGAGTTGACTACGCCGGCCCCATCACGCTCAAAACCTGGCGAGGGCGGGGAGCCAAGTGCCATAAGGGGTGGCTAGCAATATTCGTCTGCTTCGTAACCTCGGCAGTTCATCTGGAGGCAGTCACGGAATACACCACCGAGGCCTTTCTCGCAGCCTTCCGACGGTTCACTGGTCGGCGCGGCATCTGCCACACGCTGTTCAGGCACCAACTTTCTCGGAGCGGACGCCTCCCTCAAACGGCTCTTCAACTCGGCGTCAAAGGAATCTCAGGACTTCTCTCAACTCTTGAGCAATGACGGCACTCACTGGGTGTTCAACCCACCGGCGGCACCTCACTTTGGAGGGAAGTGGGAAGCTGCGGTCAAGTCGGTCAAATATCACCTACGGCGGACGATCGGCGAGCAACTACTGACTTATGAGGAGCTTACAACTCTTCTAGTCCAGATAGAGGCCGTGCTCAACTCAAGGCCGCTGTGCCCTCTCTCAGATGATCCGGAAGATCTCTCAGTTCTCACTCCCGGACACTTCCTCATCGGTGAAGCGCCCTCCACGGTTCCAGAGCCTTCTCTTTCGGCGGTGCCAATCTCCAGAATGACACGGTGGCAACTCATCCAAAATCAAGTGCAAAACTTCTGGTCACGATGGTCAACGGAGTGCCTTCAACGCCAGCTTTCAATATCTAAGTGGCATCACCCATCATCACAGATCCGAATCGGCTCAATGGTCCTACTCACCGACGAACGGTGGCCTCCCTCTAAGTGGCCCCTCGCCCGGGTAATCGCTTTACATCCGGGTGCTGACGGACTCTGCCGGGTGGTCACAATCAAGACAGCCACCACCGAACTCAGACGGCCCATCACCAAGCTAGCGATTCTCCCGGTCTCGTCTGATCAACCGCTCCCTAACTCAGACTCAATGGCAACGGCGGCAAGTTAACATTCTCCAACTCTGTTGTAGAAGGCGGGCGGAATGTTCAAAAACAATACAGTGAATTCACCGCGCGGCCATTACCGGGCCGACCAATCACGGACTCGCTCACCCGGCGATTCTCGACGAGTCGCGCGCATCGATTGTCGCGGACGATCGTAGCAGTTTCCTCACGCGGCGGCTTCCGGTGCCATATTGTTTCGGATCTCTGTCGAAGACACACGTGTCGGTACGAGCTCAGTTGCGATTCTAGTGATTATCGAAAGTGAATATCGGGACGTTATCAGCTTTGGACAGCCTCATTGAAGTATCTCGCGTAAGACTATTAGCGTGTTCTCAAGCAGAGCCTAGCTCGCTCGGACCACGCGGTCGCAAAACCCACGGACGGCCGTCGGTCGACCGGCCGGTCTCATCACATCTCGGAAGATCTTCTCAACGGCGTACAGTGCGGAACAGCCTCATTTGGACCATACTCTACACGGAACAGAGTAAAGGACATTGTTTCTCATCCCGGGACTCTCTCCAGGTAACCTAAGAGTGCGCGCGATCCGCGGCCATAGCGGCCACCGTGTCGGACGCGAATTCGCAATCGGCTGCCCCCGCGGAAACCCAGTCGGACGTTCTCGCGGTAAATTCTCGCAAACAGACTAATAACATTGTTAATATGGGAAATTTTATAACTATCCCGTATATAAAAGACTACAGCGAAAAGATCCGTAATATTCTCAGCAACCGTGGTTTTGATGTTGTTTACACCGTACCTAAAAAGCTCAATCGCGTTATTAGGAAGGGGAAAGATAGATTGGATGATATGAAACAAATTGAGTTAGTTTATAGGATTGATTGTTTGGATTGTAATGCTGCGTATATAGGGCAAACGAAAAGGCATCTCGAAAGTCGCATTAAAGAACACAAAACGGACATTAAAAAGCACGCTAATAAGCATTCGGTAATAAGCAAACATCGGCTTGATTTGAACCATGAGTAAGTGGCAAGAGGCAATGATCCTACACAAAGAAAAACACTTCAAAAAGAGAGAGATTGCTGAGATGTTTTTCACCAAAAAACATAATCAGGCGATCAACCTACAGAAAGATACGGAGAAGATGACAGCAATATATGACCAACTAATAGGGGCAGTGTAATCAACCTCTATTTTGTTTTTGTTTGTGTATGATTTTGCTTATTGTGTTGTCCGCAGCCGTGGCGTACAGACGTGTTTCCGAACACAATCTATTTTATATTTTATAACGCATATAGCATGCAAGTTTTTGATACTTTTCTTTTGGTTACGGTTTTATTATAGCGACAAATTTTGATTTTTTAGTCTTAGATCGGACTTGCAGGCACATGTTGTGACTATGAATGTCTATGTAAGATATTATTTGTACACTTGAGAAGGAGCCGAATTTGGCTCGAAACGTTGTGTTGACATTTTTAATAAATGTGGTGCCAGTCATCGTCAATTATTTATCTATTCTTTGTTTTATCTAATGTTTAATACTTAATCACGTATTAAAGATACATTAGCCACATAAGAAAGAAAGAAATGCTGATATAATGCAACCGACGATCGTTAAACTAAAATCAGGTATTGTATGTGTTGTTTCAAAAATGTTTCCGTCTCTTTTTACATACATATATATATATATATATACAGGGTGTTCTAAAAAAAATACGGCCAAAATTTAGAGAGACATTCCTCACACCTAAAGGATGAAAAAATGTTATATGAACATGGGTGCGGAAACGCTTTCTTCAGGAGTTATGTTGAAAATACTGTTGACTGTATTACTTACACAAGAAATAATTTAGGATTATTGTCTAGGTGTAAACAAGTAACCATAACATTAAAGGTTATCTTTCTGATTTCTGTCTGGCAGATAAGGCTTCATTTAGCCGTAACGTCGTATACTCAGGAAGAAGCTCCAACTCCTGAAAAAAGCGTTTCCGCACCCATGTGTTCATATAACATTTTTTTCATCCTTTAGGTATGAGGAATATCTCCCTAAATTTTGGCTGTACCTTTTTAAAACACCCTGTATATATACATATATGTATAAAATATAAGTATAGATATAACGTAACAATAACTCACAGACGCGTTTAGAAGTGTTAAAAATCTCATTTAATTTCTCGACGTCCTTGAGAGGTAGCCGAGGTAGCGGGGTGTGCCGTCCTTTATCAGTTTCGCTTGCACTTGACTCTTCTTGGTGTCATCAACTGTGGAGATCACAAACAAGTTTTCCAATTTACAATCAAACATTTTTACATTATAGTTATTAGCAAAAATAAATGAAGCAATATTCAATAGTAAATAAATCATTAATTTAAGGGGATCCTGAAGTCGTATGAATTACCGACATTACAGTTTCTCAATGGATCTTTTAATTGGCTTTATAGAATTGCAAAAATCTTTTACAGAATTAAAGTACGCACAAAAATCTATACGAGACAACCGCGATTTTATATCAAAAACACCAAAAAATTAAAAATATTACTTATTTGGACACATACAGCTGTCACCTGACGACAATATTTGCTTAAAACAAAAATTCTGCAGTTTATACATACATAATGTTTATCATCTAGTATTGGGTAAACATGTAGGAATAATATCGTGCAAGTAGAAGTAAGATTCAATGCGTACAAAAAAAGATCCAATGAGAGAAAGTTTTAGTAATGCAAATTGATGCAAATACGGATGCAGCCTGACAAGAAGAGCAGTATTGCATGCATCAATAGTTGCCGGATCTTGTCAGAGATGGCGCTGCCTGCAATCTGACAAGGACAGATATATCGTATAGGTATCCGTTAGACAAGGACAGGTATAGCACGGTAACACAGAAAACATAGTAAACGATCGAAATTATCGATTATTTTTAGTTCCGTGCTAGATCATGGCGCTGTCACGTTGGAGTTTGCCTGTCACTTCAGGATCCCCTTAACCCTATTGAGTCACACTTCCCGAAAATCCCGTACCGGTCACACTGGGTGAAATACACCCCAGCGTGTTTGCACGTGTATAAAAAATTGTAGGTGACCTTTAAAAAAAAAAAAAATATCCTGTTGTAGTTTAAGTCTTCCTTAAAAAGACTGTATAGGTTTGATATAGGTTTGATTTCCAAAAAAACTACCTGTAGATGACGGCAAAAGGCCCATTTCTATTGGTTTACTGGGTCGTTTTCGAAGTCAAAAAAACGCTGGGGTGTATTTTACCCAGTGTGACTCAATAGGGTTAAAACTAGCTTATATGTACATCTTACGGTGATTATCAGACTGACAAAGTTAACAAATATTTAGTAGGAATACAAACTATGTAAGAACATTATAAAAAAATTACTTTGAGAGCTTTTCGATATTTTAAAATATGACTAGAGCACGTAAACGTTTAATAAGAACAAACTCATATAATAGTAATTAATGACTTGAACGTTAATTCATTCATGCTAAGTACAAGGTCATAATGAGAGATCCCGACACTGGCAGTAAGCTTGCTCTCTTCCGTTGAACACTGAGTCGATAATTAAAAAGATTGTGACGTGTTCTTCATTAAAAGGCGAGAATATTCGTGTCCGAATTATCCAATTGTGTCACGTGAAAGATCGAGTCAAATGTTAAAAATACAAGTTAATTTTTTGAAGAGAACAAGGCTGTAAGTCCAAAATGTACAAAGGCCCGATGCATTCTAAGAATACATAAATGCATTTCTTTTAATAATTTGCTGATATAATCAAGTAGATATTATTAATAATTGCTCAAGTTTCCCATTGTACCAAGGTGAGTTTCATGATTGGAAGATCCAGAAACGAATATCAGATAGTCAGGAGAACGAGAGCATTACACATAAAGCCATTGTCGAAGAGAAATGTAAAAACGTCATCCGAAAAAGCACAAGGTAAAGAGAGTCGAAAGTAACGATCTTGTCAAGACGGCACACACAAATTAAGTCACTTAATTTGTTTGTGCCGTCTTGACAAGACGGCACATTATTATATAAGTACATATATATACAAAGTATCTCTAAAGTCTGACCCAGCTCTCTGGATCTCGGAAACGGCTTTAGATATGGAAAAACGTTTCAGACAAAAGTTGTAGGATATTAAGGGAGACAGATGATGAAAATATGGACTTGACCCAGAGTGACCTTTTTAAGGCGAGGTCAATGTGATCGGTCATTTCTTAAATAAAACCCCCAATTTTTTATTGCATATTCTTGTAGCCCTTGTCAAGACGTTTTCAAAACTATACACACTATAATAAAGCTCATTCGTTCAGAATTTCCTGAGATATTTCATATTTTGTATTAAAAATATCCTGATAAAATTTTAAATATCTTAATAAATTCTTACCTAAAAAGAGCTTTATTATAGTGTTTTGAAAACGTCTCGACAAGAGCTACAAGAATATGCAATAAAAAAAGGGGGGGGGGTTATTTAAGAAAACATCGATCACATTGACCAAGGCCAGATTGTAAGAGGATTTTGCGAGGAGGTAGGACGAGAAATAGTTTAGAATGCGGCAGAAAAAGAGGAAAGCGTGCGGCGAGGCGAGCGATATAAGGCATAAGAGATGGAGGAAAGCGAATAGAAAAGCGTTAGAGAATTAGAAATTAAATTCTGTATGTTTAAAGCCGACCAACTGGCAAGTTCTTTATTATATTCTCACGACGTTTCGACCGCCCTTTCGGTCCTTATCAAGTGAATAAGGCTAACAAATTATTATTTATCCTGGCATAATGTCCAAACTAAGCCATCTAAAAACTAAACGTTTCGGAGTTAGAGAATGTTAAAAACAACGTGGAAGAGCAGATACAAGAATTAATGCTTACATAATTTGAGCGTTAGTGCGTGTTAAAAAATAATGTAAAATCGACATGTCAGTTATGGAACACAAAGAAACATGTCAGAGCCGTGCGGCTGTGGTACTGTGACTGGTCGCAAGGACAGGCTGAAGACAAAAAGACACGTTTAAAAACAATAAAAATAATAATAAGCGAGAGAGGGGAAACGAGAAGGAAGGCCTATGTTTCCTTAATAACGCGATCATAAAGGGCATTGAGCTTTTCAGTGTCCTTCTGTAAGTTGATGGCGTTGTTGCACTTCTTGATAAAAAACATTTCTGCGATTCCCCTCTTTTTCAATTGTCTCTTTTTATGTAAAATCTTCGGTTTAGACCAGTCAAAGTCATGATTATGCGTAAGCCTGTGCTTGCTGACCACAGACTGTTTGCTGACATCCCTATTTATGTCAGCCTGGTGTTCTTTAATGCGCGTTAGAGAATTGTAAGAGAATAATTGTAAGAGAGCGAAAGCGACAAAGGCGGAGAGGAGAAGAGCGGCAGGAGAGAAAGAAGGTCTATTCGTTTTTGCTGCACTTTTGAATTAATGCAATAAGTTAGAATAAACAAAAATATATTTGTCTCATTATAACTTATTGCACTAGTGCAGAAGTGGAGGGAAAACAAACAGATCTAGAGTGATGGATGGAGAAGAGAGAAGAACAAGAGCGGCGAGAGATGGACAGAGAGGCGGGTTAGACTTTTGTAAACGGAACGGGAGTCCGTCTGTACCCCGTAAAAAGGGCGGAGTAAATAAATCTATCTATATATGATATATTATATTTTTTTATGAAAATATGTGTAATAACAGGATATGTATCGCCGTTTCTTGGTCAAAGTTTGTATGTTTTTGGTTACACAAAATAAGAAATTCTTTTGATATAAATCCTTCTTTTTATCCCTTTGATATAAATATGACCAGCATTACTTCTATTAAAAGAGGTGTTAATTTGACTATACATACCACCTTTATGTGATATATCCTTACCAATATATCTTTGTATTAATGAAATAGAAGGATCAAAAATAGTTGACAAAATTAAAAATTACAAATTATTAAAATTTATTTTAAATAACAATGGTTGTTATAAAATTCAACTTATATTATATAAAACCTAATTATAAATAATTAGAATTTTGAATATACAAAATTAATATATAAAGGAAAAGGTGTAATCGCGGCCCCCTGCTTGTAAGTTGGCCTCCCCATGGTTTTCATATTTCTGATAACGCCATATGCGCCGTATCGTCATATCATCTTCTCCTATGTACCATGTGACCAGGGAAACAATGGTACACTGAGTGAAGCACTAATAGCGTTCGTATTGGGCGTTCCTGTCACAACGCGTCAAGCGAAAGTTTATTATCCCGTTGGAAAAAAAGCATTTCTCAGAAATATAGAGGATTTAGAGACTTTTATGTTAATATATCTTCACCAAAAGATACGTGAAATCGATATTTCCAAGTAAGTTTGCTCAGTCTTCAACAGTTTTAATTACAAATTAAAAATTTTCGAAGCAATATAAATTGGCATTTTGGCCCCCCATGATAAATCTAGGCCCCAAAGTCCTGTTTTGGATATATCCGACATTGAAACTCCTGGTGGGGCTCCTGATGACGTAGATTTTTGCCAGGAAAATTATTCCATGGACCAACATGGTGAAATTTAAATTCAATGTCTTATTTGTCGCTTACGGACACACCGTGCGAAAAAGTTGAATAAGTGTGCGATTTTTGTTTGTAAATGATAAAATTGAGAAGATTATAAATTTTTTTATTTATTCTGTAATGTTTATGCATTAATTTCTAAACACTGTTGTCAAAAAATGCAATTTTTGATAGAGGGCTATATTACCCTCACTTTTCCCAAACGTCACAAAATGACATGTTTTAGAAATATATGTTCTATATAACTCAATTGTTCTTTCTTTGGTTCCACGTTTTAGCAGATACAAACTAAATAGTCCACCTTTATTTTAAGCAAAATTTAGCTCAATTGAAATAACAGTTCAGATTTTATCTAGAAAAAACAAACTGGAGAGCCACGATTACATCTCTTCCTCTACCAAAATTAATTTTATTATTTAACTTTATTTATATTAATTTATTTATTAATTTTAATATAACACATTAAAATATAAAGATATTTAAACCTTTATATAATATTTTTATTTTTTGTAATTGTAAAAACAGTATAATAACAATAATAATAATTTATTACTTTATTTACATTATAGGTATAATAATTCCATTTATTAGATAATAGTTTATATTTGTAGTATGTATTTATTAAAGTTGTTTTTTAAGTTCTCAAATTTAATTTTGGTTTAATATAAATTTATTTAAAATTATAATATATTAAAATCAATAAAATATCCGGTAAAATTTTTTTATATATAATTACGTATAAATATATATAAATATGTATAAATATATATAAATATATATAATTATATATCAAATTTGTTCACACATTTTTTTCTCTTAATATCAAGAGACACGGTAGTGTCTCGCGCCAAGTACGCGCGGAGCGAGACAGCCGTGCCTCTATATACGCGACGCGACGAGTTATATATATGTTGAGAGTACTCGAGATTTTGAGATCTCGATAACTAGTGAACGGATCAAGTTCTAACTAGGCTCAATGGAAAGCTTGGACCAAATTTATATAATGAAAGTATTTTTATTTTTCCCCTACGTGGCCTACGAAAAAATATATTGCAATGCAAAAGTCCAGACCTGAAAATTTTACATTAAGATACGTCGTCGTCACTTTCACACTCTCGCCACGGCGCGGCGGCGCTGCTGGGGGGTCTGATTTTCTTGTGGCGTTCATACCCTTGCCGTTATGCGGCGCTCTGCGTTACTCGGAACGTTCGATCGATCGATCATATGTGAGGTGACAGGAGTAAACATAACCGTAAAGTGGCCGATACACGTCGCGAGTCCAGCTCGGCTCGGTTTCTGCTCGTTCGTGGGTGAGATGTTACGAGACGGGCTCGGCGTCCGACGAGCCAAATTTCGGGACTATTCGGGAGTGTGTGTGTGGTGAAAAACGTTTGAGTCCGGCTCGCGAATCGAACTCGTATATGTTATAGGCCGCTTCAGACGTCCGCGTCGTCGAGAAATATTCCGTTCGCGTCGTCGCGTCCGAACACTCCGAACGGAGTACATGAGTGCTAGAACTGCTAGAGTGACAGAGTTCGCGCCTTGTGGATGGCTGGTTCCTGGGATACACCCTGAGCGAGGATGGCGAGGTTATATCTATCGTACGTGTTGCTCTTTCTCGCGGTCACGCTCGCGTTCCCCGCTCGCGTTTCCCGCTCGCGTTCCCCGCTCGCGTTCCACGCTCGCGTTCTCTCTCTCTCTCTCTTTTTCTCTAATAATAACTATCGAATATATCTGATAAAATTAAATCTAAATTTTTTTTGTATTATAACACAAAAATTATATCTGACAGTGACATCCCTAATTAAATGTGCAGTGTAGTTTGTATTATAAATTATTAATTGTCTTATTTTGTTAACAAACTTTACTATACATATATTATCTACTATAACATTCTGCCAATAGCATCGTACATGCCAAATTCTGTATCAAATCTGTTTTTCTTTCGACAAAATTTATTTAAAGCAAACACTGCATAATGTGCTCTCGACAAACTTGACTTTGCCTAATATATTCATATTTTGTGTCTTAATTTTTTAAATAATTTATAAATTTATACAAACTACACTGCACATTTAAGGATATCAAACTCAGATATAATTCTTGTGTTATAATACAAAAAATATTTACATTTGATTTTATCAGATATAAATGTCGATGTCGATAGACATTATGACATTTGATGTATCTGTAACAAAAAGGAGTGATATCCGTACAAAATTACCTTTTACAAAAAGGTTAAAAAAAGACGCCAAGCACGCGTGGTGTACCTTGAAAAAATTGAAGTAGTTATCTTTGTACCTCGAAAAGAATCCAAGTATATTCACAATTGTCACTAATGAGTCTCGTCCGAAAGGTGAGAAGATCCGCAGTCACGTCGACCGTTGGGCCACTCGAAGCGTCGCACGACGTCGAGAGCACTTTTCGCAGTCGATGCTATCTTGAGGTGAAGCCGAAGGGTTTGTAGAGTTAGCTAAGAGAACTTTCACTCGAGAGCGATCCGATGAGCTTGCAAGCAAGCGTAATTAGCCGCAGTTGATTCGATAGTCACCGTCGTGCGCGAGAGAGTCGTTAAACACGTGCGATGAGGTGAACCGGAAACTCGACAATATGTCCGCACTCGAGAAGAACCGAGAGTCATCGACCGATAGATCACCCGCAGCGAATCGATTCGTGCCCTACGGTGATTGGCCCGGGCCGAGCGAATCGTGTGCCGAAACATGGTGGTATGTGCGTAGGGGACCGGGATGTCGCTGCACCGTGCGAATTGTCTGAACATTCCGCCCGCCTTCGACAACAGCGTTGTAGAATGATCTTATGAGGCGGTCGAGGCTGAGGTTGCGTCCGTGGATGAGTGCTCCGAGGCGAGAGGAAGAATTGCGAGCCTGGCAATGGGTCGCTTGAGCTCCGTGGTAGCGGTCTTGAGGGTGACAACCCGACAGAGACCGTCGGCCCCCGGGTGAAGATTCGTCACTCGGGCGAGAGGCCACTTAGATGGGGGGAACCGTTCGTCGGTGATTAGCACTAGTGATCCCACCTGGATCTGCGTAGACGGATGATGCCACTTGGAAATTGAGAGTTGACGTTGGAGATACTCCGTTGACCATCGAGCCCAAAAGTGTTGTACTTGCTGTTGTATAAGTTGCCACCGTGATAGTCTGTTGATCGGTACCGCAGAAAGAGATGGCTCCGGAATGGTGGTAGGTGCTTCACCGATGAGGAAGTGCCCGGGGGTGAGAACCGAGAGATCATCCGGGTCATCTGAGAGAGGGCACAGCGGCCTTGAGTTGAGCACGGCCTCTATTTGGACTAGAAGAGTTGTAAGCTCCTCATAAGTCAGTAGCTGCTCGCCGATCGTCCGCCGTAGGTGATATTTCACCGACTTGACCGCTGCCTCCCATTTGCCACCAAAATGAGGAGTAGCCGGAGGGTTGAAAGACCAGTTTGTTCCGTCATTGGTCAACAGTTGCGAGAGGTCCTTGAATTCCTTCGTTCCGGAAGTAAAGAGGCGTTTGAGTGCGGCATCGGCTCCGAGAAAATTGGTGCCACAGTCACTGAAAAGAGTGTGGCAGATGCCACGCCGACCAGTGAATCTTCGGAACGCGGCGAGAAAACCCTCCGTGGAGTAGTCTGTGACGACCTCTAGGTGAACCGCTGAGGTCGGGAAGCAAACGAAGATTGCTATCCACCCCTTGTGAGTTTTGGCACCTCGGCCTCTCCAGGTTTTGAGTGTGACCGGGCCGGCGTAATCCACTCCAGTGGTGAGGAACGGCCGGGATGGTGTGACCCGAGGTGAGGGGAGTTGTCCCATGAGTTGTTGTGCCCGCTCGCCGCGATATCGAACGCACCGACAGCAACGAAGGATGTGAGCCCTGACGGGAGCCCGTCCTCCAAGTATCCAATAGGCCCGACGGAGGTACGTTAACGTCAATTGAGTCCCGCCGTGAAGAGTCCGTAGATGAGCGTCCGTGATAATAAGTTGAGATAGTGGTGAGTCTCGAGGGAGAATTGCCGGGTGCTTACTCTCGGGGTCCAGTAAGGCGTTCTTGAGTCGTCCCCCCACTCGGAGAATACCCGCTTGATCAATGAATGCCGTGAGTCTAGAGAGGGGGTGAGATTTAGGCAGTAGTGCTCCGCGTGAGAGGACCTTAAGTTCCGATGAGAAATATGCCGCTTGAACCGACCGCAGCCAGAATAACCGAGCTGACGCCAAATCACCGGGATTGAGGGGGGTGGCGAGTGATGACTGAGGTACCCCTTTTAGTAGCAATGTACCGTTGACACGTGGCCGTGACTCGGAGCAATTTGGTGAGGGAGGAGTAGCGGTAGATGAGTTCCCAGAGTTGAGGTGGCTGCGGAGTGTATGTCAGGAATAGGAGTCCGGGTCTTTCCTCGAGGACAGCCGGGGAGTCCGCGTGAGGAGGCATGTCCGGCCAGTTTGGAGATGACAAGGCTAACCACGATGGCCCTTTCCACCAGAGTGAGTGTTGAGCGAGTTGGGTGGTCGTGAGACCTCGAGTCGCGCAGTCTGACGGATTTTCGAGGCCGGGGACAAATCGCCAGTGCCCATGAGGGACGAGGTCCTGAATGACAGTTACCCGATTACAGACGAAGTCCTTCCATCGAGAGGGGTGGCTATTTATCCATGTGAGTGCCACCAATGAGTCCAGCCACAGGAAGATTGGAACGTCCGCCAGTTCGAGCACTCGTTGGACGTAACTAATGAGACGAGCAAGGAGCATTGCCGCAGTGAGCTCTAGTCTTGGGACGGTGAGTCGTTTGAGAGGCGCCACCTTGGTTTTGGCGCAAACAAGAGAGACCTTGATTTCGCCCGAAGGTGAGGTTGTCTTGATGTAAACCGCTGCCGCCATTGCGAGTTGAGAAGCGTCCGAGAATCCGTGGAGCTCGACCCGGGATGAGGGGGTGAGATTCAGCCAGCGTGGTATGGTGATGAGGCTGAGTGCAGGCAAGTCCTCCCGGAATTGAATCCACCGATGTCGAAGTCGCGGGGAGATAGCGTCATCCCATCCGATCTTTTCAAGCCACAATTCCTGTAGTAGCATTTTGGCTCTGATGGTCACAGGCGCCAGGAAGCCAAGTGGATCGAAAATTTGGGAGACTTCTGAGAGTATGGACCGCTTTGTGATTTCAGATGCTGGTGACAGCTTAGGCGTGAAAATGAATTGGTCGGGTGAGGGCTGCCATACAAGTCCCAATATCTTTCCTTGAGTACCTTCGAATTGGTGAGAATTGGGAGAGACAT
Source organism: Leptothorax acervorum (assembly GCA_035220615.1). Taxonomy (NCBI): domain Eukaryota; kingdom Metazoa; phylum Arthropoda; class Insecta; order Hymenoptera; family Formicidae; genus Leptothorax; species Leptothorax acervorum. Next base: position 25,259 of record JASTWQ010000990.1, read on the forward strand.
CGTCTGGTGAGACCGCCTCGCATAGGTCTGGGTGATTGCTCTGCCATTTCGCGAGAGGAAACCCGCCCGCCTTGCAGAGAGCTATCAGCTGGCGCGCTATAGCCAGCAGCTTTTCGAAGTTGTCCGCTCCGCCGCAGATATCGTCAATGTATCGCCCCTTCAGCAGGGGGAGGACTGCCAGTGGATAGTTGGCCCCTTCGTCTTCCACGAGTTGGAGAAGAGTCCGAACCGCAAGATAGGGTGCCGATCTGGTACCGTAGGTTACCGTCGTGAGTGCGTACACGATGATGTTCAGTAGGGCATCGACCCAGAGGATGCGCTGAAACGGCCAGTCATCGGGGTGAACAAGAATTTGCCGAAACATTTTAACTATATCCGTAGTAAAGATGTATCGGTGCAGCCGAATCCAGAGCAGAACGTCTGAGATATCTACTTGATGTTTGGCACCCGTGTGCAGGAGTTGATTGAGTGAGACGCCAGAGGTGGTGAGACTAGATCCGTTGAATACCGCTCTCAATTTCGTGGTGACGCTGTCTTCCTTGAGAACTCCGTGGTGAGGTAGATAATAGGCCGAAGATGGTTCTGGTTCAGAGGGGGAGACCTTGACCATATGTCGGAGTGCTTCGTAATCTTGCATAAATGATTGATAGAGCTGACGATAGGTCTCATCCGTTGAGAACCGCCTTAGCAGGCGTCGTAGGCACCCTTGAGCCGTAGCCTTGGAATCGCCGAGTTGGTGTGCCGGTGATCGGAATGGAAGCCGTACGATATAGCGCCCGGAGCTGTCCCGTGAGTGAGTTGCCCGAAAGTGAGCTTCGCATTCTGCTTCCTCTGAGCTGAGTGGAGGTGTGGGTGAGGAGGGGATCTCTTCCTGTACCCAAAACTTGGTGAGGAGGTCGTGGAGATTGTGATCGACCGTGGCTTGATTGGTTGAGGCGGCCGAGGGGGTGACCGTTGAGAGAGGGCCGAGGACGATCCAGCCGAAGAGGGTGCGCTGGGCGATGGGTTCACGCTCCGATCCCTTGATCACCTCCGATTCGACAAAGAGGCCGTAAGTGTCCGCGCCGAGAATCAAATCAATGTGGCCTGGAACGAGAAAGTCCGGATCCGCCAGTGATAGTCCTTGAAGATGAGTCCATCTGTGAGTTGAGAGTCCAAAAGAGGGTAGCTGAGTCGTGAGTTTGGAGAGAACGTAGGCCGTGACATGTATGGACCGTGCCGAGTAGATCGACTGCAGAGTCAGTGAGACCGCACCGCAGGTTCGTTCAGAGGGAGATCCGCCGATGCCTAGAATGGGTATTGATGCGTGTAGTCTTGGAAGCTGAAGGCGCTTCACTGCTGATCTTGATATGAAGGTGAGTTCTGAACCGGGATCAATGAGCATCCGAACTTGTTGAGGGTCGCCGCTAAGTGATTTGGTGAGTGCCCGACACGTGGCTAGTAGAACGGCCGGACGAGAAACACAAACCGATTGAGACACGAGGGGAGCCGAAGAGAGTCATTCATGAGAGGGGGGCGAGTCACTTTTCGCCGGTGAGGGTGGAGCCGAGGTTTGCGTTGCCGTAGCCGTAGCGGTGGTCGGGGTTTCCGGAACCGAGGTCGAAGTATGTCGAGGCGTGTCCGTGTGGATCATTGTGTGATGCTTGTTCCCGCATTCTCTGCAACGCTTTTGGTTTTGACAAGCAACCGCATTATGTCGTCCCAGACAGTTGAAGCAAAGCCGCTTCTCGATCACAATATCTCGCCGGTGCTGAGGGTTCATATTCCGGAAGTACGAGCATGTGCCGATGTAGTGTTGTCCGGAGCACAGCGCACACGCTGCTGAGTCAGACCCTGAGGTCGGTGAGGTGGCCACAAAGACGTTGGCCGGAGATGCCTTGAGCCGTGGTTTGGAGGCAGAACTTGCCGGGGAGGTAGTGGAGACTCCGAGCTCCATGCTCTCGAAAGCTCGAGCCCGCCCGGTGATAAATGTTTTGAGATCTTGATATGAGGGTGGTTCCGTTGATGAACCCAGTTTGACTTCCCAAGCCTCTCGCGTGTGTGGGTCTAGTCGTTGGACGAGGAGATGCACTAAGAGGTGATCCCAGTGTTGAATCGGAGATCCAAGAGCCTGTAGTGCATTAAGTGCTTCCGTTGCTGTGTTAAGTAGAGTGTTGAGGTCCCGTGCCGAGCGAGTGGAGCTTGTCCGGATACTGAATAGTCGATCTACTTGAGCCAAAACGAGGAGACGCTTGTTTTCAAAGCGGTCGACCAGCAGATCCCACGCTGATGCAAACGAATCCTCAGAGAGAGGTAAGTTTGAAATTAGCTGCGCCGCGTCTCCGGTGAGGCTGGTGCGAAGATAATGCATCTTCTCCACGTTTGAGATGTCCGGGTTCCTACCGACTAACGATGAGAAGAGATCGTGGAAGGGTCTCCACGCCGAGAAGTCCCCCGAGAACTGGGGGAGAGTAATTTCAGGCAAATGGCTCCGCGTAATCGTTTGCCCGGCGACCGAGAGGTTAGCGAGCTGGGGCCCTGAGAGTGGGCACGAGCGCTCCTTTTCTTCGATTTCGTTCGCGAGTGCCGCCTTGGCATCAGCGTAATGGAGCAAGCATCGATCGTAGGTGCCGTCTTTGTAATATTCATGCTCTAGTAACGACTCTACCTTGGAATCCGAGAGCCTCTCGTGTAGCTGATCGAATTTCTCCCAATAACTATCAATGAGATTGTTCTTAACTCTGAGAGTCTGCAGGGGGAGGGAGGAAAATGAGTCGACCTCGAGTGCCACCGACTTGATAAAATTGAATCTATTTATTTGCAAGGCGATCTTTGCCTGTACTTGGGACGCCGCCATGACTGCTGAAATCCGCCTGACCGGGATGGTTCCCTGTGCAACCGTATCGAGGGGGCGGCGAGACAATGAGAACGTGCCGTTGAGGAGACGCGATCCCCTTGTTCACCCGAGTATCACGTGCGCGACACCGGGGAAGGGGGCGAGAGGAGCGGCCGCGGTCCGCGCGTAAAGAATGTAACGGCGATGGGGCCGCCGACGAAGTCGCTGCACACACCGAGAATGTCGAGGGGATTCGGGGGTGGACCCGTCTCCCGCACGCGCGAATGGGTTTTTACTCCCGAGGACTTCCGGAGACCGCACTGTTCATAGGTCCGTGTCTACAGATCGCGGCACCGCCGACGCGAGAGAAGGCGAGAGATTTGATGTAGCCGGTGAGCGTCGTGGGCTCGCGTAACGCGAGCACTGCCGTCCGAGAGAGAGAGAGAACACGCCTGTCGAAGGCCGTCCGAGCGCGGCGAGGGGATGGCGGGGCAGCGATACCGCGCGGCCCGCCGGTCACCACGTGTAGCGCGCACACCGTTGGAACACACGTCCGGGTTAATGAGGCACCGCGCCGTCCTTTCCGGTATCCGGCTCGAAGGACCAAAAAATGTTTTGAGTATTATCCGCGGTTTCTGGTTTCGGAAGGGGCGCGGCGGGTTCGCCGAGATGACCCCCCTCGGGGGGTGGTCTGACCGATGTATTTTAGACACTCACGAGCGTTACCTGTATTATTTTCCGGACACCGCACAACTGAGTCCTGTCCGAATTTGCTTCTCCGCTGCTATGGTCTATTCACAATTGTCACTAATGAGTCTCGTCCGAAAGGTGAGAAGATCCGCAGTCACGTCGACCGTTGGGCCACTCGAAGCGTCGCACGACGTCGAGAGCACTTTTCGCAGTCGATGCTATCTTGAGGTGAAGCCGAAGGGTTTGTAGAGTTAGCTAAGAGAACTTTCACTCGAGAGCGATCCGATGAGCTTGCAAGCAAGCGTAATTAGCCGCAGTTGATTCGATAGTCACCGTCGTGCGCGAGAGAGTCGTTAAACACGTGCGATGAGGTGAACCGGAAACTCGACAATATGTCCGCACTCGAGAAGAACCGAGAGTCATCGACCGATAGATCACCCGCAGCGAATCGATTCGTGCCCTACGGTGATTGGCCCGGGCCGAGCGAATCGTGTGCCGAAACATGGTGGTATGTGCGTAGGGGACCGGGATGTCGCGCACCGTGCGAATTGTCATATCTTTATCTTGAAAAAATCGAAGTAATATATTTATTACAAAAAAAAAGAAATGATATCTTTAAATTATGCGCCAATTAAATATATATTATATCGACAAATAACTATTGTTCTTTTAAAAAATGTATTCCCATTAAAGTGAAAAAATTAATATAAAATGTGAAAAATTTTAGTGAAAAAAACTTGGCGCTGCAAAATTTTAAAATATTTGAAAGCAATAAATAACTAATTTAAAATATTAAATTAATAATTACAATGTGAATGTAGAGACTTTCACACTAATTTAAAGTACTTCTTCCATTTATAAAAATTGTTTTATTAATATATATTATTATGTTTAGCAGCGCCAAGTTTTTTTCACTAAAATTTTTTACATTTTATATTAATTTTTTCACTTTAATGGGAATACATTTTTTAAAAGAACAATAGTTATTTGTCGATATAATATATATTTAATTGGCGCATAATTTAAAGATATCATTTCTTTTTTTTTGTAATAAATATATTACTTCGATTTTTTCAAGATAGTATATACAGAAAAAATAATCAAAGGATAAATCTAAAAATAATTAAATAGACTATTTTTTCATTACATTTTTTATAAAAAGTAAAGTTTTAGGTTATGAGAAAAATTTGTCCATATATAATTATACATATATAAATGTAACGTTATATTTATATATAATTATTTATGAGCAAATTTTTCTCATAACCTAAAACTTTACTTTTTATAAAAAATGCAATGCAAAAATGATCTATTTAATTATTTTTAGATTTTTCCTTTAATTATTTTTCCTGTATATACTATATTAAAAGAAACAAAAACATGTATGAACAAATTTGATGTACAATTATATATATTTATACATACGTATTTATATATATTTATATACAAGTAAAAAATTTTTTACCGGGTACTATATTAAATAATATTGGAACATTTAATTTGAAATCTAATACCGAAATAAGAAATGTCAAAAATTAATTAATATGGAAGATATCACGATAATAATAATAATCAATAAAACATTTTTCAATAAATATTATTTAACACATATTGCTTTTTTGAAATAATTTTGCAATTGTCCTGTGTTAATTAAAATTGATTTTGACAAATTTTTGTACATCTATAAAAGTAAAAATATTATACGATCAACATGCTATTTTGTGTAACTTATTAAAATACATGACTTACTTATAAACTATTCATACCCAGATAGCACAATGACATCCTCGGGAAGTCCGAAGGACATCCAGGACGGACCATTGGGATATCCTGTGGATATCCCAATTAAATCCCGGGATGTCCTCCGGATATCCTAAGGAATAGCAAATGATAGCCAATTACTAGTCCTCACGATATCCTGAGGAAGAGCAAATAATAGCCAACTAGTCCTTACAATATCCTGAGGACATCCTGAGGACTTCTATGGGATATGTTATAAACATTTTTTAGGCGTCTGAAGAACAATTTTAATTTAAGATTTGAAGAAATAATATTGTTTCACATTTAAAAAATTTTTTTACAATTTGAAGAACACATCTCACTTTGGAAAATATAGTTTTATATATTTATGTCATCGCAGCAATATTGCTGGCAAAGATATGTCTGACGGATGTCATGATTTTGCTTCGCTTGGACCTGCTTATATTCGCTCTCAACTTAAATTTACTTACGAGTTAATCACACCATTATGCGCCACCTATCGGTGTCATTGCAAGCTACCACGGAAAGATGCGCTACCGTGCATCTTTCTGAAAATATCTCAGGAAATTCTTAACAAAAGAGAGTTGCATTATAGTGTTTTGAAAACGTCTCGACAAGAGCTACAAGAATATGCAAAAAAACTATTTTTTATTTAACTTTCTATGGTGTTTTATTTAAAAAATTTAAGGTTCTTTTGATCTAAATTTTTTATATAAAAACCCCTATTTTTATTGTGTATTCTTGTAGCCTTTGTCACGACGTTTTTAAAACACTATAATAAAGTTCTGTTTTGTTAAGAATTTACTAAGATATTTAAAATTTTGTCATAATATTTTTAATATAAAATATGAAATATCTCGTAAAGTATTCACTTTTTGATGACTTTACCTTAATACTTTTATATATAGAATAATCAAAGAAATCGAATAATAATATTAATTTTTACATTTGTAATTTTTCAAAATTAAGTTTGTATGCAAAATGCAATCAAATTTTTTAACATTATAATTTGTTTTTTTTTTACATCATTCGATTCCTTTCATTATTCTACGCATAAAAGTATTAAGGTAAAGTCATCGAAAAGTAAATACTTTACAAAATATTTTATATTTGATATTAAAAATATAATGACAAAATTTAAAATATCTCAGGAAATTCTTAACAAAAGAGAGCTTTATTATAGTGTTTTGAAAACGTCTCGACAAGGGCTACAAGAATATGCCAAAAAACTATTTTTTATTTAACCCCTTATGGTGTTTTATTTAAAAAATTTAAGGTGCTTTTGATCTAAATTTTTTATATAGAAGCTCCTATTTTTTATAGCACATTCTTGTAGCCCTTGTCAAGACGTTTTTAAAACACTATAATAAAGTTTTCTTTTGTTAAGAATTTACTGAGATATTTCAAATTTTGTCATAATATTTTTAATATAAAATATGAAATATCTTGTAAAGTATTCACTTTTCGATGACTTTACCTTAGCGCTTCTATACATAGCTAAATAATCAAATAAATCGAATAATAATATTAATTTTTACATTTGTAATTTTTTAAAATTATAAGTTTGTACACAAAATGTAATCAAATTTTTTAAAATTAATTTGTCTGTTTTTTTTACATTATTCGATTCCTTTTATTATTCTACGCATAAAAGTATTAAGGTAAAATCATCGAAAAGTAAATACTTTACGAAATATTTTATATTTTATATTAAAAATATAATTACAAAATTTAAAATATCCCAGGAAATTCTTAACAAAAGATAGCTTTATTATAGTGTTTTGAAAACGTCTCGATAAGGGCTACAAGAATATGCAAAAAAACTATTTTTTATTTAACCCCCTATGGTGTTTTATTTAAAAAATTTAAGGTGCTTTTGATCTAAATTTTTTGTATAGAAGCCCCTATTTTTTATAGCACATTCTTGTAGCCCTTGTCAAGACGTTTTTAAAACACTATAATAAAGTTCTCTTTTGTTAAGAATTTACTGAGATAATTAAAATTTTATCATAATATTTTTAATATAAAATATGAAATATCTTGTAAAGTATTCACTTTTCGATGACTTTAACCTTAGCGCTTTTATACATAGCTAAATAATCAAAGAAATCGAATAATAATATTAATTTTTACATTTGTAATTTTTTAAAATTATAAGTTTGTACACAAAATGTAATCAAATTTTTTAAAATTAATTTGTCTGTTTTTTTTACATTATTCGATTCCTTTTATTATTCTACGCATAAAAGTATTAAGGTAAAATCATCGAAAAGTAAATACTTTACGAAATATTTTATATTTTATATTAAAAATATAATTACAAAATTTAAAATATTTCAGAAAATTTTTAACAAAAGAGAGCTTTATTATAGTGTTTTAAAAACGTCTCGACAATGGCTATAAAAATATGCAAAAAGACTATTTTTTATTTAACCCCCTATGGTGTTTTATTTAAAAAATTTAAGGTGCTTTTGATCTAAATTTTTTATATAGAAGCCCCTATTTTTATTGTTTATTCTTGTAGCCCTTGTTACAAAGTTTTTTAAACACTATAATAAAGTTCTCTTTTGTTAAGAATTTACTGAGATATTTCAAATTTTGTCATAATATTTTAGGAGGAGGAGGAGGAGTTTTACAGGATGTATTCAGGATATCCTGCGATACTCCTGAAGATATCCTGGACGTACGTAGGATGATTTTAGGACTTCTTATGTTATTTGAGTCTAGTGGACATTTATGAAAAATTTATAATTTATTACGTTACTTAAAACATTCTGAAGCTATTTTTAAGTATTTCACCACAATTAATAAAGTCAAATAAAATATTTACAATAACACATGTCCTGGATGTCCTTCGGATTTTCCGAGGATGTCATTGCTATCTGGGAAACAACTAAGTATCCTGAAAATATCCCAGGACGTCCTGGACGTATTCAGGACGATCCTGAGGACGTCTTGTGCTGTCTGGGTAAATTCTGGAACATCTTTCATATTTATTGATATTGGTGCATATAATTATTGTTCTGGGTTGAATTATTATTTCATATAGTAAAGTACCATGACAGGTAAGGTATAAGCGCCTAATATCGTATAGCATGTAATACCGTATACCCAGCCAGAACGCTGATGTCGATTCGACATCTAATCGACGTCGAAGAAATCTAGATTACGTCTAATCTAAATGAATGTCTAGAAATATGGCAATTTAGACATCTCTTGCTCTGAGTATTTTAGCAATCTATTTGTGATATATAAACCATCGGAAGAGTTTTTCATAAAATTTCGAGATTTTACTTTGTGGACTGCTTGCTTTGGCCTAGACGTCTATTCGATGTTCAGTCGACGTCTAATGTGTCCCTTTCAAAAACGGTACTCTGGTGGAAATAATTTTACAAAAATTTACGTATTTCTACGAAAAATTACAATCCTATACAACAAATGAAAAATTTCTACAAATTTGTGAAAATTTTAAAAATTTATGGTAAATTGTAGTAAGTTGTAAAAAGTAATATAAAATTTTTACAAGTTTTAACAACTTTTTACAAACATTTTTATGAGAACGTAATAAATTGTAGAAGTTATAGATTATTGTAAAAATCACAACTATTTACAACTATCTACAACATTCTACGAATAATTTTTATGAGAATGTAGTAAATTGTAGAAATTGTAAATTATTGTAAAAATTACAACTATTTACAACTTTCTACAACATTCTAAGAATATTTTTATGATTAAATATAAGATATAAACAAAGTATAGGAGAGACCGGGGCTGGATGTTACAGGGGTAAAACGCTACAGCTAAAAAAAGTAGTTTATTAAACCGTCTAAAGAAACGCTAAATAACGAAATAAATCTGAGATATTTCAAATTTTGTCGTAATATTTTTAATTATAAAATATTAAATATCTCGTAAAGTATTCACTTTTCGATGACTTTACCTTCATACTCTTATACGTAGAATAATGAAAGAAATCGAATGATGTAAAAAAACAAATTTATTTAAAAAAATTTGATTGTATTTTTGGGCACTTAATTTTAAAAAATTGCAAATGTAAAAATTAATATTGTTATTCGATTTTTTTGATTATTCTATGTATAAAAGTATTAAGGTAGTTATCAAAAAGTGAATACTTTACGAGATATTTCATATTTTATATTAAAAATATCATGACAAAATTTGAAATATTTCAGAAAATTCTTAACGAAAGAGAACTTTATTATAGTGTTTTAAAAACATCTTGACAAGAACTGCAAGAATATGCTATAAAAAATAGGGGTTTCTATATAAAAAATTGAAGGTGCTCTTGTACAAGAGCACCTTAAACTTTTTAAATAAAACCCTATAGGGGGTTTAATAAAAAATAGTTTTATTCTTGCATATTCTTGTAGCTCTTGTCGAGATGTTTTCAAAACACTATAATACAACTCTTTTTTGTAAAGAATTTCCTGAGATATTTTAAATTTTGTCATTAAATTTTTAATATAAAATATGAAATATTTCGTAAAGTATTTACTTTTCGATGACGTTACCTTAATACTTTTATACGTAAAATAATGAAAGAAATTGAATGATGTAAAAAAAAACGAATTTATTTTAAAAAATTTGCATTTTGTGGGTAAACTTAATTTTACAAATGTAAAATTACAAATGTAAAAATTAATATTATTATTCAATTTCTTTGATTATTCTATGTATAAAAGTATTTAGTAAAGTCATCGAAAAGTGTATACTTTACAAGATATTTCATATTTTATATTATAAATATCATGACAAAATTTGAAATGTCTCAGAAAATTCTTAACAAAAGAGAACTTTATTACAGTGTTTTAAAAACGTCTCGACAAGGTCTCTACAAGATAGTCCAGGGAAATTAGGATTTTTCTGCGGAATAATTCGCAAGTAGCTAAATTTTTGCATGGACCTTTATTTCGTCGTTAAAAACAATATGTGAAAAGTCCCCATCGATGTGACCCCTGCTAAAAATTTTACAGAGGGTCAAAGGTAAAGAAAAACAGTTTTTCGCGAATATCTCTTTATTCATTAGTCCTACGGCAAAAATAGTTATTACAAAATTTGTAGCTTATAAAATTCTCTACAAAAAATGTTCTATAAGTTTTTTTCGTACAAGCAATACTTTTCACGTGATAAATTTTGCAAGATATACGATGCGCGGTAAATTTACGGAGCGCGCTGACAGACGTCAAATAAATTGAAGCGTCGCACGCGCGCACAAGAAATGTCATATCTTTTGAACGAATTATCGTACAGAAATGATCAAAGAATCGTTGAAAAGCTGAAACTTTTAGCTTTTTAATGCGATTTGGTTCGTTATTTTACGACAATTTTTGAAAATTCTACGATGGTTTAAACAAATTGTTACATGCATTTTTTGCCTTTTTTCATAAAATCAGCCACAAGTAGGTTCCAAATTGTTTAAAAAAAAAACGCCAGCAGGATATTACAGTATATACTTCATACTTTGACCCTACCAAAGGAAAAAAATTACAAAAATTTTTTTCTTTAAAATCAAGCTATTGACATTTTCAGTAATTTTTAAAATTTTTGATGAAACGTTAAAATTAAAATCGTCATAAGTTGGCGAAAAATTGCGCTAGAAAATTTTTTAAAAAAGCAATCAAAAGCTTGAAATGTCTACTTTTAGGTCCTATATCGTAATATTCCTCATTTTCTTGCATTTTTATTTATTTATGTAAATATGCGAGTTGTCGCAAAAAATCTTGTTTAAACAAAGGACTATATTTACTTATAGTAGCTTTGTATAAAAATTTACGTTTCTCAGGGATAATGCACTGTTTTCCACACCACCTCGGAGGTACAGTGCTAAGCGCGTTTTTTTTTTAACGTGGTGTCCCCATTAGGCCTAATCCACTGTTTTTCTAAGAGAAATGAAACAAATCAATTTCCATGGCAAAAATTATTTTGCAAACGTGAAAAAACACAAATTTTGCTATTAAGTCTTTGCTTCTTCTTCAATTCTCTCCGTTGGGTCGATATCCATAACTTCCGCGTCAACTTCTTCAATTTCCATGGCTTCCGCCAAGAAATCTGCAGGTTCGTCTTCGTAGCTATCGATATAGCATTCTTCGATTGCATCAGGTGCTGCGTTGAGGCAAGACTGGCCATGGCAATGTCCACACACTGCTGAACATTTTAAACCCATTTTCCTGCAGCCACAGTTAAATCCGCAACTTTTTGAGCAGTTGCAAAAAATGGAGTTTAACAGAGTATCCGGAGCAGGTGGTAGCAAAGATGGAATTGGCTCCAAAATATTATTTCTTCTTATCCATCCCCAGTCTTCAGGATTGAGATCGTTCCCGAGCCATGTTTGCACTTGATAGTATACCCGATGCAAATGCTGTTGAGCAGCACTAGATGTTGGTGGAAGAGTAGATAATTTTACTGCCTTAGTAAGCCGCGTTGATTTAGCAAAACAATAATATCTGAATATGTCTATTGATTCCTCATTATGTGGAGCGCCATACATCGCCAAAAGAAAGCGTACTCCATTACTAAAAATTAATTCTGGCGAACATCCTTTCATTTTAAAAACCTCCGCAGAATTTCTCAAATCGTCACGTTTTTCTAATATTTTTAAAGCTTTCGATTTACCTTTATTGAACAGTGCGGATGTCGTGTCGCAGCCAGTGATTGCATGCAAAAACAATATATGATCTTTACTTTTTGTATATGGGCCAAAACTTTTCGAAGAATATATTTTTGTTTTGATGTTGGCTTTTCCTGGTTTAAGAAAATAAATTTCTTTATCAAAAAGAGTTCGTGCAATTAACAGTACTAACAGATCTACGTCTTCGCCAACAACAATGCTTGTATTTGTATGAGACTGTTCGAGTGCTGTTTCGATAATTACAACGTCAGCATCGTCTGGAGCTTGTTTCACGTTGATGTTAGCAGCTTCCAATTTTTGAGACAGCATGGAAATAAATCTACTTTTGTTGCTTTTATTTGAAAGAAATGTTTCTTGACTCATTGGAACATTCATTGATGCATCAAAGAGAACTTCCGTAGATGTAGGAAGTTTGGCAGATCGACGACGTTGTTCTGTAGCTTTTATATTTTTACTATTATCATTGTAACCGTCAAATACAATAATTGTATTAAGTCCAAAATGTCTCTGTATATAATTAATATACGTCTCAAAAATTGAATTAAATGTAGCGTCTCGATTCCATATAACACGGTGTAACAGAAATCCTCCATCGACGATATATTTATTATTTGCAGAATTGAATTCAACAACTATTGTTTCGAAGCAATCAAACAAAGATGATTTTTTAGTTTTACGCATCCCCATCTCATTAAAAAGTGCCAATGGGTATGGAGCTAATTCATATTGCAAGTATTCTTGGAGTTGGTCGTCAAATTTCTTTGTTATGCTAATTCGTTGAAATAGCAACAGTGGATCTATGGCTACTTTTGTGTCATGAACTTTCATAGAACTGGAGACTGTTAAAAGTGGAAGTACTCTGTTAGCGCGTTTCAACTTGATGTTATCAAATTGCAGGCCAGTCATATTTCTCATGGAGATGAGACCTATTTCATAAGCGTTATAACAATTTATTTTATCATCACCGACAAGTCCACTTGCTATTGACATAATTTGATTGATGTTTGGAAAAGGATTGTGGGACGTAAACCATTGTATTAACTTTTGTACGTCTTCATTGTCTCTTACAATACGTGAATCTTTTGCATCGACAGGTTGATCTGTTGTATTCAAGCTAACATTACAAAGTTTTTCTATTCCTTCGCACACACTATTCATCGCATGCATGCTATAAATCCATTTACTTAGTACACTTTGTTGAGTACTCCTTCCTCGAGAAACACCTCCTTCAGTTTTCATTGATTTCATCAGCGACTGTTCGATGATCATGTCACTCCAAGTTCCGCAACTTGATTTATTAGAACGTCGAATTGTGAAGAATCCCTTGGTAAACTTCTCAAAAACACTTTTTTCCATGACATTTTGTAATTTTAACATTTCCTGGAGGTACAAGTGAGCGGATTTGGCATAAAGAAAATGTCCCGAAGCATAAAAGTATGGAAGCATTTTTTTAATGGAATTCAAATGTGCTTGCCAATCTCCCATTCTTTCGGCTCTTAGAAATTCTTTTGCAATTGATACCATCCGAAAATATTGTACCCATAATCTTGCTGTGGGACCTCTTTCTTCATATTCACGTAACTTTTCATTGAATTTATCCAGTAATAATTGAACATCACAATCTAAATTTTCAATGTCCTCATATGATGTAATACTTTACATCACATCTTCAATGGAGGTTCTGAGATTTTCATGAATGTTGTCATCTATAGCAATATTTTTTAGTACTATCGTTGATAAAGCCAGATGAAGCAATGTATGAGCTCTGACAGCTCTTGCATAAGCGTGTCCATTTAGAATTTTTTCTACAGAATTTGGTGCATAAATAACGCAAAGTACTTCTTTGAGACCACTTCCTGCTATTATATAACCAATTGATCCCAGGTAGGACATCAGCAAATGGAAACCTCCGAGTCTCACTACAATTTTTGAGAATTCTGATGTATCTGGTGATGCTGCCACAATTTCTCGTGCTTTCATATATAAAGGTTGGTCAAAAGTGATAATACATGTATTATGGCCATACCGTTTTCCATTGTCAAGGGCACATTTCAAAGTTGTATAAATAGTGTTATAATCAGTTGCTGGCTGATGAATGAATGGTAAAAACAAGATTTGAGATGTAGAAAAATTCCGATCGTTTTTCGTTAAACATTCTATATATCCGTTCCAACCTGGTACTCCTGATATACAACTCCACTTTCCATACATCCATAATATATCAGTTTTACGGAGTATCGAGACTGTTGTTACATCATCGCAATCGATATTTTCAACTTTAATTTTGCTTAATCCTGATTCACCATAATTTTCATAGACTTGGATCGGCACGTGAGCTATTGCAGCGATGTCCTTTGCACTTGGCATGGTCGTCCATCTTGCTATCGGTTCCTCTGCTATGATCCCACTTGCTGGCGTTATCATTCCAATTATTCCCATAATATGAACAGAATTATGACCGTCAAGTGTATAAACGTTTATATCAGCATTATCAGCAGCAAACTGAAGAAGCGTTCCTGTTTGGGGTAATAAAATATGAGGCTGGGGATGGTGAACTGTTGCAACCTCATACATAACTGTTTCTTTATATGATGCACATACACCAAAACTTGATAAAATATCCAAAATACGTTTAGATCCAAATCTCCTGTGAAGGAATATCGACAAACCTAGTTGTAATCGAGATATAAATGATCTCGGACGGACTGCTGCCACAATAGCATGGCTTAAAACGCTGCATTTTAAATGTAATCGATCCGATTTCCCTCTTTTATTTTTTAACATAACTTTTTCCAGAAAATGAGTCAAAGTATTCGGGATGTCATTGTTGATGTCATTAAACATTTGATTAGTGGGAGGATAATAATCGTTATTCATGGGTACCGAACAAATATCCTCGCGAATAATGGTTGCGGCTGCTTCTACAATTCTAAGACGTTCATCTTGTCCATTTGTTTTCCTATTTTCATACCATTCTTTGTGTAAAACATTATGCTGCACGTCGGTAAAACATATTAAGGTAGAATTTTTACTTTTCGTTGTTATGACTACTTTCTTTTCATATCTCTGTAGCAGCTTCTTCTTTATAGTTTTTTCATCCGGGATGAAATCTTTACATACACCTTTCAGTTCAGCTAGTGTAAATTGACTGTCGTCATTATTTTCAATGTAGGAAAAGATGTCTTCCATTGCGAGTGTAACGTTATTATCTTCTGGACGACCAACCTTGCCTCCTGTAATAGGTTTGATGAAAGAGAGATGACACTCGTAATGATATTTGGCCTGTTTTGCAACCAAGTCATGCTCGAGGATAATCCGCTTTTTAACGGCTTTTGCGACATTGTCACCACGCTTATCAGCTGCGGCAATTATGGAGTCCTTAAAAGAAAACGTCGAAACATGGTGAATTTTCCGACGACTTTCTTGAGTTTTTTTCTTCTCTTTCACCTTACACGCTTCCTCACCACAAAACATACATAATTCTTTAAAATTGAAACTTGGTTCACTTGAACGCATCTTACTCCGTGGTGGACTACTCGTAGACGTGCTGGCACCTTCATCTCGCTCCCTTTTGAAGGCCAAAATGCTACTCCTTCGAGTATAGTTCTTACGGCAGTGCACATGAATTTTTATCAAATTGACATCACGCAAATGTTCAATTTTCCCATCATTTCTTTCAACACTCGCGTCTCGTAAAGTTTTCAAACCACGCTCAACAACAACAGTTGTACCTTCCAACAGCGATTTGCTGCAAACGAAGCACAGTTCTTCCATTTTTGTAATTTTCGGAAAATGTCACGTCGAGAACTAAACATCACCGAATACTAACGTTGCTTACTTCAATTTGAAGTAAGCAACGGCTTATTAAGGGGTCGTCTCACTTTGAACGCTCGAAAAATTCGCTATTTTTATGAATTTTTTTTGGCAATACTAATGCAGATAATTGAATGAATGTTTTTTGTACTTATTACGCATGCTTTAAACAACAAAACATATTTTTTGTAGAATTTTTAGTCAAGTTTATTTAATTGAAAATACAAAAATGCAAACAAGTAAAAAAAAAAGGTTGGTCCACTGCGGGCATTGTAACTGCTTGTAGAATCATCTGAAACAAAAAACAAAAAGATTCTTGATTGTTATGAGTGTCGCTATCGTATGAACCTCCAGAAATAATTTATGTTTGAAAATAAAAAAATGGTGGAGGTTTAAAGAAAAAACATGCATAAAAGCCAATTTTTCATGTTTTTTGACTTTTAAAATATGATAATTTCAATATTTTGACTTGATCGTGGTTCATACTAGAGGTATTAGTGTTTTCAATAAGCCATACAAATTTCAGACCGATTCGTCAAGTAGTTTTTTTTTTTATCGTGCCCGCAGTTCACGAAAAACGTGTTTTGAGATAAACGCGTTTAAAGTTTTTGTTACGGAAAAACAGTGAAAAAATGTACTTACAATTAATCTGCAATCCCTGCTCCATACATCAATCCTTCAGCTTCTTCAAACAGTTCAGATTCTATCGATTTGGTCGGTTGAACCTCTTTGTCCAAAGCAGGGGGGGTGATGAAACGAATCTAGAGTTCCAGCTGCTTCGTTTTCTAGTCGATACGCCAGGTCGATTGAGCATTTTTATCCAGGTTGATGGCTAAAGTTAATAGTTTTTTATGTTTTTTGGGCTATTTTGTTTGTCGTGAAAAAAGGAAAAAATTTTCTCTTGCTCATTTTTAATAGGATGTATAGTTTGATCGCTAGGGCAATTTAAACAAATAAATTGTTAATAACTTTTTATTGCATCGACTTACGAAAAAACTATTTACAGATTCTTGTTCTACGACCCAAAAAACATAAAAAAACATTAACGTTAGCCATCAACCTGGATGAAAATGCTCAATCGACCTGGCGTATGGACTATTTCGCTCCGAACTCAGGTAGAAAAAGGCTCGTAGAATCTCAAATACTTCTAGGATCTTTATGAAATTTTCACACAAGTTTCTCAAGGGTATATACTATCGAAATATGTAAAAAAAAAAAATTCGATTTTTCAAACCGGTCAAAGTGAGACGACCCCTTAAGGCAGTGAAATTATCTACTCTTCCACCAACATCTAGTGCTGCTCAACAGCATTTGTATCGGGTGTACTATCAAGTGCAAACATGGCTTAGGAACGATCTAAATCCTAAACACTGGGGATGGATAAGGAGAAATAATATTTTTTGGAGTTGATTCCATCTTTGCTACCACCTGCTTTGGACACTGTTAAACTCCATTTTTTTCAACTGCTTGAAAAATTGCGGATTCAACTGTGGCTGCAGGAAAATGAGTTCAAAATGTTCAGCAGTATGTGGACATTGCCATGGCCAGGCTTGCCTCAACGCAGCACCTAATACAATCGAAAAATGCTGTCAGCTACGAAGATAAATCTCCAGATTTCTTGGCAAAAGCCATGGAAATTAATTTGTTTTATTTCTCTCAAAAAAACAGTGAATTAGACCTAATGGGGACATCACGTAAAAAAAACGTGCTTAGCACTGTACCTCAGAGGTGGTGTGGAAAACAGTGTATTATCTCTGAGAATCGTAAATTTTTATACAAAACTACTGTAAGTAAATATATAGTCCTTTGTTTAAACAAGATTTTTCGCAACAACTCGCATATTTACATAAATAAATAAAAATGCAAAAAAATGAGGAATATTACGATGTAGGACCTAAAAGTAGACATTTCAAGCTTTTGATTTCTTTTTTAAAAAATTTTCTAGCGTAATTTTTCGCCAACTTATGACGATTTTAATTTTAATGTTTCATCAAAAATTTTAAAAATTACTGAAAATGTCAATAGCTTGATTTTAAAGAAAAAATTTTTTGTAATTTTTTTCCTTTGGTAGGGTCAAAGTATGAAGTATATACTGTAATATCCTGCTGGCGTTTTTTTTTTAAACAATTTGAAACCTACTTGTGGCTGATTTTATGAAAAAAAGCAAAAAATGCATGTAACAATTTGTTTAAACCATCGTAGAATTTTCAAAAATTGTCGTAAAATAACGAACCAAATCGCATTAAAAAGCTGAAAGTTTCAGCTTTTCAACGATTCTTTGATCATTTCTGTACGATAATTCGTTCAAAAGATATGACATTTTTTGTGCGCGCGTGCGACGCTTCAATTTATTTGACGTCTGTCAGCGCGCTCCGTAAATTTACCGCGCAGCGTATATCTTGCAAAATTTATTACGTGAAAAGTATTGCTTGTACGAAAAAAACTTATAGAACATTTTTTGTAGAGAATTTTATAAGCTATAAATTTTGTAATAACTATTTTTGCCGTAGGACTAATGAATAAAGAGATATTCGCGAAAAACTGTTTTTCTTCACCTTTGACCCTCTGTAAAATTTTTAGCAGGGGTCACATCGATGGGGACTTTTCACATATTGTTTTTAACGACGAAATAAAGGTCCATGCAAAAATTTAGCTACTTGCGAATTATTCCGCAGATTCGACATTTTTTTGTCTAATTTCCCTGGACTAAAGAATATGCTATAAAAAATAGGGGCTTCTATATAAAAAATTTAAGGTGCTCTTGATCAAGAATATCTTAAACTTTTTAAATAAAACCTCATAGGGGGTTAAATAAAAAATAGTTTTAATGCATATTCTTGTAGATCTTGTCGAGCCGTTTTCAAAACAATATAATGCAACTCTCTTTTGTTAAGAATTTTCTGTGATATTTTCAGAAAAATGCACGGTAGCGCATCTTTCCGTGCTAGTTTTCAATGACACCGATAGGTGGCGCATAATGGTGAGATTAACTCGTAAGTAAATTTCAGTTGAGGACGAATATAAGCAGGTCCAGGCAGAGCAAAATCATGACATTCACGAGACATATCTTTGCTGGCAACATTGCTGTGATGATATAAATATACAAAACTATATTTTTCAAAGTAAGATGTATGTTTTTTAAATATTATAAAACTTTTTTAAATATGAAACAATATTATTTCTTCAAATCTTAAATTAAAATTATCTTATTTGAGCGCATGTAACTAACATCGATAACATGTCAATAAGACGTCGGTAAGACGTCGAAATCTTAGATCGATTAGACATCTAAATGTGGACCGTATTTAGGTCTATACAGGGTGATTCAAAACAACCTTTTATCGTTGAAAGTACAGATTCGTGACAAAATTCTGAGACGACTTTTCCTCTTGCAAAATTTTGTCCGAAGCTTACTTTCTGAGTTATCAAGCAAAATACTTACCCTATCGCTGGCCGAGTACAGGAGGTAGACAGGAGCGGCGCGACTCACCATTAGACGCGGGCGCTTACGTCGGGTGCCCGCTGCGCGATCAGTCGATCGATCAATGGATCGAGCTGCGTCCTAATATTTACTGCCAGCACAGAAAATCTACAGTTCGCGTTATGCATAGGTTTTTAGAACTGGCAATAACATTGGATAACGATAACCACAATGATACACGCACACACATGCAAGCACGTTCACTCATTCGTGTTATTGTTTTCTCTCACAAACTTCACTTAAATACACTTAACTTTACTCTTTTTACTCACATACTTAAAAATGTGCAATTATTATTAACAATACACAATGAGTCACTTACTATGTTTACGCAAGCGTTACTTCTGTAGTAAGTTACTCAAATTATCGTTTCAATATGTCATTGTGTATTGTTAATAATAATTGCACATTTTTAAGTATGTGAGTAAAAAGAGTAAAGTTAAGTGTATTTAAGTGAAGTTTGTGAGAGAAAACAATAACACGAGTGAGTGAACGTGCTTGCATGTGTGTGCGTGTATCATTGTGGTTATCGTTATCCAATGTTATTGCCAGTTCTAAAAACCTATGCATAACGCAAACTGTAGATTTTCTGTGCTGGCAGTAAATATTAGGACGCAGCTCGATCCATTGATCGATCGACTGATCGCGCAGCGGGCACCCGACGTAAGCGCCCGCGTCTAATGGTGAGTCGCGCCGCTCCTGTCTACCTCCTGTACTCGGCCAGTGATAGGGTAAGTATTTTGCTTGATAACTCAGAAAGTAAGCTTCGGACAAAATTTTGCAAGAGGAAAAGTCGTTTCAGAATTTTGTCACGAATCTGTACTTTCAACGATAAAAGGTTGTTTTGAATCACCCTGTATAGATGTTAATTTAGATTAGACGTAGATGGTAGATAGATGTTAGCTCTAGACGTCTATTTGACGTCGGATCGACTTGACTATTCTGGCTGGGTAGTGCGCTATTTTATGCCGGGTCTAGACGTCTGGAGGATGATCCTACTTGTGGCTCATCCAACTACTTTCGTCCGTCTACACTGTACAACTTTAATTATTTTTGGTTGGTAAGATTGAAAGCTAACTTCAGTATGATTTTTACCTGTCTACATTACTCACGAGAAGAGCCACAAGTAGGATTATTTTCCGGTCTAGACAGGGCATAACCTAACCTAATCAGAAATTGTTTTGAGTTGGTAAAATTGAAAGCTAACTTCAGTATGGTCTTAGGTAATCATTCTCTGGTCTAGACCCGGCATCACCTAAAGCCCCTTGCACAATGCTAGGCAACAGGCAATAGGAACAGGGAACAGAAATCAGAAACCTTGTATTTATGCAGAATAGACGATGACACAGGCAATAGACACAGAATTTCCGTCATGTTGGAAATTCTGTGCCTATTGCCTGTTGCCAACCAATCATATCGTTCGAATTTTTTAGGTTTGTATTGACGAATTTGAGGTTATTTCCTGTTCCTATTGCCTGTTGCCTAGCATTGTGCAAGGGCCTTAAGTGTTCCACTCTATTAGAAACCGACGGAAATAGTTCCCTGATGTTTGGGGAGAGATATATTGTACTTTCGGCGCTATTCATCAAGCACGTGTAGCACGAGAAGCGTCTGTTTCAAATTTATAAACCTCGTCAACATTTGCAAGGTGTTACAAGAAATCTATATATAGTGAAACTAACAATAAGGTAAGTGGACAATGTA